>CM037863.1:24275680-24564229 GCA_021292105.1 Anadara kagoshimensis | reverse complement strand
AACTGGATTCACCAGCACATAATGTACTACACCATGCGATAGTGATACATTATTTTCATAATATTCAGTGATTTTGTTTGCCAAAAATTACTTACCGAATAAAGGTAGTTTCCCCGGGGTAAAATGACTAAAATTTCCCAATTTGACCACTAAAATTCCGAAAACAGCAGTGATATACATGTACTTGCAAATTAAATCTTTTTTGTCCTTACATACAAAATGTTAGATATTTTAACAATTTAACATCTTTGCATTGAGGATCCTAAGCTTTTGCAAGCAAATGTCACAATGCAGTTTGCTGTATTTCAGAACTTCAAATTTTCCCAATTTAAAAGGCAAATGGTAGTTTTTTAAAAAAAAGTAACAAGATCACTGATATTCACCGAATATGGCTATATTTCAATTCCCAGTAGCCAAAATTGCTACTAGCTACTAATTTCTGAGAAATTTATTCAAAACGAACCTGGTTTTATCAATTTTGTAATTCAAAATTATTTATAAAGGTGTTTATTTTCACAAATTTTGGAAATCTGGCTACTTATGCTTTAAAATTTGCGGAAACCTAGATCTGGAATCACATAACAAATGTACAAAACAAAAAAAGACATTTTTGGGGAAATTGAGACAAAAATATTTTCCATATCATTCTGCACAAATGTTATGAGGTACTGACAATATGGTACACTGTCGAAACCTGTTTAAATGCTGGTGTGTGGTGTAAAATGCTTGCTCATGTAGATCACAGTGCCTCATTACCTTAAGAACCACTTTGGTAGCTCAGTTGGTAGAGTGCTTGCTCTGTAAGTGGGAGGTCATGGGTTCGAACCATGACCGGGTCTGACCCAAGACCTAAAAGTGGGTAGGGAATGTTCTTTCACCAAGCACTTGGCATTACGAAATGAAAGTCACGGTTCTTTCTGGTGGGAACTTAAAATAACCAAGGTCCCGTGTCTTTCTAGGCTTGGCATGATAAAGAACCCTGCTGTATAATGCCATCAGCGCAATGCACAGGCAAAATTTCTGCACATTCGCCTATAGCTGGCAACATCTCGATATAAGAGAAATATTCTTGACTGGGACGTTAAACCCCATTACTTAACTCATTACCTTAAGGTTTGTATCCCACTAAAGCAGATCATATTGAGAGAAAGTTTGTCAGTTCACTTGCCGAAGGTTGGTGGTTTTCTCTGGGTACTCTGATTTTCTACACCAAAGCAGAACTGACAGCTTTAAAAAAGTGAAAGAAATTTTGACTGGGGCAAAGGACACCATTACTCAAATCACATTAATATTAAAAGATTACATAAATATTAATATAAAAATTAATTTGGCTTTAAATTAAATTAATGAGTAAATCAAGCCAACCTCAAATACAAAGAATAACAGACATCAAAATTAACAAATATCGTCAACCAAATTAATCGTAATCACAAAATTAATCCAACATCAAATACAAAATTTGTTTTGTGTAACCAAGGTAACATTCAGTAGGTGTGAAAGAAGTGAGAGAAAATTGAAAGAAGAAAAGAATTGACTATAGTTCTGAAAATAAAAAATCTATCCCAAGCTACATGTGAAGAACCTGATTACATTCTTTCAATGAATGTGGAATCAATCTATTAAAACCCACGAAATCAATAATTTCAACCGAGAATATCAGAGGCTAAACGGGAATTAGGCCATCCATCATCAAGCATTATAGATCTAATACAATACTTTTATGTGCTGTATTCTCATCTCGGAGGACAAAATGAAGAAAAAACGGAAATAAAAATAACATTAGATACTCAACAGTGCATCTTTTATTTAACAGACAAGAGTTTTTTGTTATTAATAGATATATATGATATTAAAGTACTGAAGCACTGAAGGTATTGAAAGAATTGAGTTGAGTAATGGAGTTTTACGTCCCAGTCAAGAATATTTCACTTATATCGAGACGTCGCCAGCTATAGGCGAAGGTGCAGTAATTTTGCCTGTGCGTTGCGCTGATGGCATTATACAGCAGGGTTCTTTAGCGTGCCAAGCCCACCGTGACACGGGACCTGGTTTATTTTAAGTTCCCATCCGAAAGAACCGTGACTTTCATTTCGTAATGCCGAGTGCTTGGCGAAAGAACAGTCACTACCCACTTTCAAGTCTTGGAAGTGGGTTGTGACTGTTCTTTCGCCAAGCACTCAGCATTACGAAATGAAAGTCAAGTAAATTAGGTCAATAAGTGGAGTAATGGAGCGGAGCTTTATGCTCCAGTAAAGATATTCTATCACAGATTATTGACTGGTCAGTCAGTTCAAGGATGGTGGGGGAAACTGAAGTAACCAGAGAAAACCAATTTTTGGCATGCCACCACCTGACCACTTTTTCACATCAGAATCTGTCCTTAAGATATGACACAGGAAATCAAAACCTTGGCAGCGAGGGGCACTGTGGTCCGTAAATTTATGTTTCCATTCCTGGTAGCCAAAATCGCCATTGGCTACTAGTTTCTGAGAAATTCTTTCAAAAAGTAACCTGTTTTTAGCAAATTTGTGAAAATTTACTTTAAAAAGCACTATATTTTCAAAAATTTTGGAAATTTGGCTACTAATAATTTTTATATTGTGAAAACCTAATAAATGTTGAAGAGAATGATGAGTGAAATAGGTGGAATAATGGAGTTTTATACCCAAGCAAAGATTCTTTCACAGAGTCAGTAAGTTCAAAAATGGTGGGGAAACTGGAGTTCCCAGAAAACCACCAATCTTTGGCAAATGAATTGACAAATTTCTCACATTAGAATTTATCCTGCGTTACGTTGAGTAATGAAGTTTTATGCACCTGGTCAATATTATTTTGTAGTCAGCTCAAGGATGGTGGGGGCAACAGGAGAATCCAGAGGAAACCACCTATTGAACTGACAAGATAAATGAAAAAACTTTCTCACATTAGATTTTGTACCTAGTTTAAATTGAAACCTTGGCAGTGAGAGGCACTGTGGACGGTAAGTGCTGAAGTATTGAATGATGAGTGTAGCAAGCCTGCAGTAATGGCAGTTTAAGGTCCTAGGTCAAGATTCTTTCACAGAAGGTCATTTCAACGATGGTGGGGGGAAATGGAATACCCAGAGAAAACCCAACCTTTGTCAAGGAACTGACACTAGAATATGTCCAAAGTGAGACTGAACCACAAGGGCTAGGTAGTGAAAGACACTAATGTCACTATGATCTGTAAGAACATGATTTAGTCACTCAGCTACTGAATTCCTCTGTATGGACCGGGACATGTGATGAAGGTTTAGGTTTGATCCCTAAGCCAAATCTGCAGAAGACTATATTGGCTATTAGACTTTAATAAAAATAACTTTATTTCCTTTGCTAGTACCCAAAATCGCCAATGAATACAAATGTCTAAGAATTCTTTCATATTTTAGCCAATTTGTGAAAAAAGTACTTTAAAAATGACTTTATTTTTTACAAATTTTGGAAATTTGGATACCATTACCAATGTATGACAACTTAAATACCAGTACATAAAAATTTACCACAATGGCTATCAGATTAATATCAATAAGGACTGTGGAAATTAATGTTGATATGTCAGACTGTGTAGATCTAGGATTATCTATCATAACTAAATATAAATATAAGTGGATGATAAACTTGCTATCATTACTGATGATCTGTATTTCATTATCACATTATGTAGTTATAGTGTATTGTTACCAGAAATGTCAATAACAGCGACAAATTACATAACTAAACATTGACTACAGTGTTAGGATGATTGTCTGGTACAGGGATGAAGATAAGCACTAGTTCAGTATGCAATATCGTTGCATTCTGGCAGTAGCCAATACTCCTTAAACATTTGTCATGACAGATTTGGGATAATTTTGTCATGCTCTTGAAACACTGACTACAGTACAGTGTTAGGATGATTGTCTGGTACAGGGATGAAGATAAGCAGTGGTTCAGTATGCAATATCGCCAAAACTTTTCCCTGGGCATCTAGACTTGGGATAATTTTGTCATGCTCCTGAAACATTGACTACAGTGCTAGGCTGATTGTCTGATACAGGAATAAAGATGAGTAGTGATCAAGTAGGCAACATCTCCAGAACTTTTGCCTGGATCACTAGATTTGGTATAATTTTGCCATGCTCTTGAAACATTGACTACAGACAAGTACAGTACTAGGCTGATTGTCCGATAAAAGAACAAAAATGAGTAGTGATCCAGTAGGCAACATCTCCGGAACTTTTGCCTGGATTACTAGATTTGGGATAATTTTGTCATGCTTTTAAAACATTGACTACAGTGCTAGGCTGGAATGAAGATCAGTAGCATTCATCAAGCAGCAAATAGTCCCTACAGTTTTCCCTGGACCACTAGATTTGGGATAATTTTGTCATGACATGATGCTCTTAATCTACTACAGTACCATCATCTGTAATTCATTAACGCATTACACAGTCTATTATAGTGTATTGTTACCAGAAATGTCAATACAAGTGACAAATTACATATAACTAAACATTGACTACAGTAGTAGGATGATGAGTGATACATGGATGAATAATAGCAGTCGTTCTGGCAGTAGTCAATAGTCCCTAAACTTTCCCCTGGACAGCTAGATTTGATAAATATTGTCATAATTTTGTCATGCTCTTGAAACATTGACTACAGTACAGTGCTAGGCTGATTGTCTGATACAGGAATGAAGATTAGTAGTAGTCATCAAGTAGCAAATAGTCCCTATAATTTTGCCTGGTTCACTAGATTTGGGATAATTTTGAAATGACATGATGCTCTTAATCTACTACTATACAGCACCATGATCTGTAATTCATTACCGCATTACACAGTCTATTATAGTGTATTGTTACCAGAAATGTCAATACAAGTGACAAATTACATATAACTAAACATTGTCTATGGTGGTAGGATGATGAACGATACATGGATGAATATTAGCAGTGGTTCAGTATGCAATATCACCGAAACTTTTCCCTGGACAGCTAGATTTGGTATATTTTTGTCATGTTCTCGAAACATTGACTACAGTGCTAGGCTGATTGTCTGATACAGGAATGAAGATCAGTAGCAGTCATCAAGTAGCAAATAGTCCCTATAATTTAGCCTGGACCACTAGATTTAGGATAACTTTGTCATGACATGATGTTCTTGATCTACTAATGTACAATGATCTATAGTTCATTTATGCAGTTATAGTGTCTCGTTACCAGAAATGGCAATAACAGTGACAAATTACATAACTTAAACATTGTCTACAGACAGTTAGGATGATTGGTATAGGGATGAAGATAAGCAATCATCAAGTAGCTAATTGCATGCGGTCTTAAACCAATCTCGTCTTGCCCTGGGGCAATTAAGTTTAATTTATATATTAAAACCTTCAGTTTATGGATGGTGAAGGAAACTAGAGTGCATTTAGAAAACCACCGACCTTCGGTGAGCGAACTGGAAACTTTCTCACAACAGCCTATGATCTGTTACGAGTGGGATTCAAACTGAAAAACAGTAAATGGACGAGTCCACAAATTTTATAGTAGGCGTTGAGAGGTAATTTGACATGTAATCACTCGGGGCATATCCTAGTGTAAGAAAGTTTGTCAGTTTGCTTATCAAAGCCAAAGGGTGTTGTTTTTTGTTTTTTTTTTTTTACAGACACATGTGTCCTCTACCATCCATGAGTTGACCAACTCAGTATAAGTTACCGGGGCAAAAACTCAATTACTCGATCCAGTCACAATTTCTAGGGTGATTTCCTTAAAATTGGGAGCAGGAGGTAGATTGACTAATCCAACAGACCAAGGGTCAAGGGGGCCCCTAGACCGAAAGTGATTTTCCGGTCTTCTGATGGCAATATTATTTATTCTAACTGGCCAATTTGGAGTTTTAGGGGGTCGAATCTGACAGTTACCAGCGAAAACCCTATGTCCACCTTCCCATGTGCAGCTATGAGAGGTAAATCATAATTTTATTATGTGAAATATCACGATATTTTCAGGGGTTCAAAATTCCCTGGGTCCGAGGTCCGGGACCTATTGATTTTACCTTGGGACCATTGATATTTAAATTGTAAAAGTCTGATGGACCTGCCATTTTTACCAGAATAATTCTACTTTTTCAATATAATTACATAATTGCACATGGATCTTTCAATGCTGATATTGGATTTTCAAAACTTTATGTGGGACCTGCTAAAAAAGGCAAAAGGTCCTGGACCTTCCATTAGAAAACATAATTTTGAATCCCTGATTTTGTTATTCTTCCCAATCTGAATCAAGTCACAAACAATAGGAAAGATTACAATTTATATGACAATGTAAAATAAATATACATACTGTACTAGTACATTGCATGTAGCTCATTGATTGAATAGGGTTTTACGTCACAGTCAAGAATATTTCACTTATATCAAGAAGTCACCAGCTATAGGTGAAAATACAGTGGGGATGGTTATGTGACACAGGGCATTGGTACTTAGTCTTAGTATAAAATTTGTAGGGACAGGGACACTGAGACCTCAATTTAATGTTTTTTTCTGTTTTAAAATAATATCAAAATAGTTATTTTAAAAAACACGTCAGCATCACACAGATTCTGAACTTTAACCAAGTTAATAATTGGGTTGAATATTCGTCACGATCCGGAAACTGTTGCGACATAGGAGTGCTCCTTTTAAAAACAGATTCCGTTCCTTCCCATTCGACTTATTTATAAAATCAATCGTATTCATTACCTATATTTTGGACAGGGTTCAGTCTGAGCCCTGTCCTCGTCTCTGGTCGGATATCCATCCATTCTGACAACTGTCAATTTTATCCAATATTAAGTGGATCCGGATTTAGATTCATCTTCAACATGATAAAAAATTTCAGGCACTTGCAATCAGAACTTCGTAGATAACCATAATTTTCCTATCCGAACTTAATTTAAAACCTGTTTTGTTTCAAAATAAACTATCCGTTCCTTAATATCCCGTGTGATGATAATCCAAGTCTTTCCTATTAACTGTATCGGTATCGTAAATAAGAGAAACTGGACAGATATCGATCGCGAAAAAGTTTTTTGTTGTCGAGTTGTCACTTCCTGTTGGAGCCTCACATGGCGTCACTAAAATACAAATTGTATACGAAACGGAACCGAACCTATTCTCCAAAACGAACTTTGTCGACCTTCATTTTCAACTTTACAAAGAGCCCATGTGTTACATTTTTATTTTTAAACTCAATGTAATTGTTTGACAATTCAATACGATAGTACTTGGATATCCAAATATTTTGATTATTAACAATGCCATCCATAAATAATTAATCATAAATAAAAACATCAGTCAAATTCCAAACATAATCTAAATGTGTTTATTTTTATTTATTTTTTTTTTTTTATTTATTATTTATTTAACAATGAATTTTTTTATTTTTTTTTTTTTTGAAAAATAATTTTCTTGGAGAATTTTTTTTTTCATTTTTTTTTATTTGTTATTCATTTTATTTATTTATTTATTTATTTATTTATTTATTTATTTATTTATTTTTTCTTTTATTTTATTTATAAAATAAAATAAAATTATAGTAATTTGAAAAAACATTATCTTAGTTGAAAAACACCCAGCTTTAGCAGCAGAATGACATTTTCAACAATTTAATTTTGCCTGTATTTATGCACACTTGTATAATAATCTATCGACAACAGTATGTAAGGGGTTTTACAAAAGTATTTAACTTTACTGTACTTTATAAGAACACCTTGTCTTCAGTGGTAAAAGCAGCTTATTTGGTCAAATTTAACACGATTTGAAGGCATGTGTTCAAACCCCTGTTGATGCCAAATTTTTGTGAAAAATAAGCTTTTGGGTGAAACCAAAAATAGAGGTTTCATATCGCTGTGCATACTAAAGAGTGGAGTGGAGTAATGGTGTTTATGCCCTAGTCAAGATTTTGTCACTTATTTAGAGGCCGTCACTTCTGGGATGGTGGAGAAAACCAGAATACCCAGTGAAAATCACAACATATATGTCACTACAGATTATGCTTTCTATTACAAGCGAGTGGAGTAACTGCGTTTCACACCCTAGTTAAGATCCTTTCACTGAAATGGTGGTCACTTTTGAAATAGCAGAAGAAACTGGAGTGCCCAGAGAAAACCATAACCATTCATTTAACATTTTAATGGTGCAACAAAGATGACCATTCATATTATGTTCATGAAATTGCTAAATATGTTTATTTAAGAAAGCCACTGAGTAATATATCTGCTGCATGTGAACTGCTGCCCAAGTATTTTTCTAAAATATACCACGGGTAAATGTTGATTTCTAGTATTTCAATTCCAACAAGACTTTAGTCAAAGGCATTAAAATAAACGCTGTGAACTCTTTTCTCTGAAGTATATTTTAATATTTATTTACATTTCATTTAATCATTGAAACAATTCCACTGTTGATATTACTTCAATTAAAATAAATGATTTCATGAATGAAAATTGTATCACAACCATTGTTTACCAGGCCACACATAGCATGATGTCACAAGGTGAGCAAGGGAGTACATCCTTAAAGCCGAACAGCCATGGGTATATCGTTTGTTATACCACAGTTGGCTCTCTTTATGTTTCATATGAAAGAAAACCCAGATCATATAAGAATATTTTTAAGCACCTGGATTTTTAAGACCACATTAAGTAACAATTGAAAATAGCATACTGCCACCACATTAGAAAATCCATGGTGATTCTAATAGAATCTTTACTGTTAGGATCACCTAGAGGTATATAGTGACATTATCTACCCTACTTTATATACAACCCAGGAATTTAATATGCTAAAGCCTGCTTGTCCAGTTACATGTACATACTCAAGGCATTCAGAGTTATCTCCCTTTAAAAACAGAAACTTTACCCAGCTTAATTAGAGAGGTGGAGACTCAGTAGTTTCAATTAAGCTAGAAAGGTGATGGAAGTTGTCTGCTTCTTTTTTCATTTTGATTAAGTTTGCCACCTACTTCCACTAAGTTTACATTTTGTGAACATTTTTTTCTCTTGTACATAGAGAAATTTAGGGAAAATTTTGGAAATTTGATCAAGTTTATACACCACATTGGGCCTCAGTTTTAAGGGTATTTAGGCCAGGTAGATCATTTTTGTTCATGTCATCATCATAACTATTCCAATCAACTTTACCAAGGTAAAATTCTCTCAAGTAAGAAAGTACAGAATGGATAGTTTTGACATAGTTATATTTGTTTTGTTAAAAAAATGCCTTATGTACAGAATTAAATTCACTTTTGAATGAATAAAAAATATTTTTTACTATTGGGTCAATAGATTTTGCATAAAGTTTTGACAATTTTTTTGTGAATTTGTTGGAAAGTATGACTTTAATCTTGCATTTTCCATGTGCATTCCATTTCTTAATATACTGTAGGTGGTCAGGACTCAATTGGGCACTGAGGTCCCCAATATACTGTAAAACACTTTATTTTTGAGGCATGATATTTTCGCGATATTTGTATCAAAGTCATTTCGCGGCATGAAATTTTCGTGATATCCCGTTGTGAGCCCGATCCCATCGTAAGACCCTCATTTAAAAGTCCATTCATCTTTATTCGATCAAATTTATTTCCGCGCATATTATTTTCGCGATTATTTATGAACTCGCCAATTACGCGAAAATAACATGCACGCGAACATTTCATGTTTTACAGTAACCTATAAGTCATAATGGTAATCACCATTGTTGTGAGTCTATGAATGCTTTCAAAACACCCATGTATCACCTTCATTCCATATTGCCAAGGCAAGACCAAAACAAAGAAAAGTGAATATAATCAATAGAATCTATCACTACTTGTGGTACCAAATGGAGAAATCTCAACCAGAGTTCTAACATACTGGTATTTGGTTCAGAATGAGGCTTGAAGAAATAAGGGTTGAGATGGCCCTATCTTGAACTACTGTTAGCAGTGATTGATTCTATTTTGTAACACCACAAAATACATCTATTTAATTTGAAATTAATTTTAAAAAATTCCCAATCATCAATACATCTCTGAATTCATTGGTAAATCTTGATGGAAAAACGAACATATAAAATATTTTGCATATGGCATGCCAAGATGAAGATATCTTTCATTGTTTTATATGGAAGTTACACTCAAGGGTGCAAGAAAGTTGAATCTTCCAACACATTATATTTTAACACTGAATGAAATATGAAGCTTGCTCTATTATAAAGGAGATAACTCAAATTATTTAATAATCTGTAATAGATCGTTGGTTGTTGGTTGGTTGGTAGAATGTTTTTTTACACCACATCTGCACATCAGATTTTGCAGATGAGACATTCTGTCTTATTAGTCTAAAGAATTACCATAATCTAAACACAAGTTAATTTTGTGAGTGAGTGTTGTGCAAAGTATTTCTGATCTGACTTGTACTAGTACACACGGCGCGGTGGCCTAATGGATAAGACGTAAGTCTTCAAATCCAGGGTCTCTCACCGCTGTGAGTTCGAGTCCCGCTCGAACCACATGTGGGAAAGTGAATTTTCCTTGCTGTTGGCCTTCACTGATTCACCTGGTATCGATATAATGGACTGGGGGAGTGGTACGCTTGTCTGCGGCGTACTGACTCTGTGAGCTAGCACGGTAAAGTCGCCCTGAGTGCGCGCTAGTACAAGGCAGACCATACAACACCCTCGCGCTTCACATGCATACACAAAATTGTTCATAGATTAATCCATAGAGATTAATTAAATAGTTCTCGTCGCGAATAGCTGAAAAATTGCTGATGCGACGTTAAGCAACATTCAACCAACCAACCAACTAGTACACACTAATGGCAACCGAGAATTGCCCACAATCTCACAGATAAACACAACAGACTGCCCTGTTTCTGAGTGATATAAAGAATGCACTTACGGATCACAGCACCTTGAACAATTTAGGTTCAAATGCAACTTGAGCAGATCCTAGTGTGAGAAAGATTATCAGTTTGATGAAGATTGGCGGTTTTTCTCTGGATACTCCAGTTTCCTCCACCATGAGTGCCTCAATACATGTATAAGTGAAAGAATCTTGACTGGGTGTAAAACACCACTAAGCCACCTTTTGATAACATCTACTACAATCCATGCTTTAGTGAAATGGTAAACATATTTTTTACTGTAGTAGTTGTTTGCCCTTGACTAAATCAGTATCTTCAATAAAAACATAAACTGATAAACAGAATTTCTATAGTGAGTTTTGATTCAGAGATAATATAGATGTTGTTATAATTGTTGAAATGTTGTTTAATGTCCCATCGCCAATCTTTCAGCTATTTGCAACAAGAAAAAGGCTATATCTAAAAAACAAGTTTGTGTATGGCATCGAGCCATATGTGAATGTGTTTTGTGGTCTGTCTTGTATTAGCCACTATAAGGTGCTGGCTCACGAAGTCAGTACACCACAATAAAGCAGACCATTCTCCTAGTCACATTATACTGACACTGGGTGAACCAGCTGATATTCTGTCTTCTTAATAATAAGTGTAAGGCAAGGAAACAGGCCCCGATTTCACAATCATTGCTTAGCTAAGATTTTCCTTAATTTAAATCTACCCGGTAGCAAAATTCCAAATCTTTATAATTTTATTAATTTTCAAGATATTGAGGAATTTAAGGTGTCATTTTTAAGATCACTTCTAGATTAAAACATTTGCATTTAGTTATGACGAAAATATTCAGCAGTAGTTCCAAAAAATATTACAAAAATTTGCTAAATTTAAGTTAAGGAAAATCTTAGCTAAGGAATGATTGTGAAACTGGGGCCTATATCTTAAAGTTTTATGTATGACCCAAATGGGGTTTTAATCCATGCCCCCCTGCTCTCCAGTATATTCAAATAACTTGAAGTGTTGCTACTTGTGAAATTAACTGATACAAAAATTTCTGAAATTACAATTTACTTTAACCCTTCCATGTTGAAATACCAATCTTTTAGACTAATCCGTTGCTAGAGTATTTGTCAACAATGGTATCATTTATGATTATGAAGAGTAAGATA
Organism: Anadara kagoshimensis; assembly: GCA_021292105.1. NCBI lineage: Eukaryota > Metazoa > Mollusca > Bivalvia > Arcoida > Arcidae > Anadara > Anadara kagoshimensis. Next base: position 24,552,180 of record CM037863.1, on the reverse strand, counting down.
CATTCATTTACATTTTTGCCATTTAACTATTGATTAAGATTGTAAAAAACAGGATTAATAGTTCAAAGGGGCACAACTCTGAAAAATTTGCAGAGCTGCCTCCTTTTCAGGCACACAATGTGTTAGCATATAATATGAAAAATTTGCAGAGCTGCCTCCTTTTCAGGCACACAATGTGTTACCATGTATACCAAGTAGTAGGAAAAGGCTGGACCAACTATTATGAGGGGAAAGATGCATATATGGATGGGCAGGCAGAAAATGCCTCACCATAAAACATCCGGTTTCTGGGAACGGGCTTATAAAAAGGAGGGTGTTAGTCTATCTATCTTTATCTTGGTCTGACCAGCCTTAATGTAGTCTTGTTTCTGGTACATGAACCAACATTCTAATTTTTATTTTCTTTAGTACCTTAATGCATTTTTCTTTACATTCATTGTGGCCCTTGCTTTCACAAAACAAAACAAACACCCTCAAACTCTTTATGCCCAATAAAGATCACTTTTAACATGGCTATCACTTCTGGATTTTGTGGAGTGGAGTAATGATATTTTACATTCAATTCAAAATTATTTCACTTACATAGAGATAGGTTTCCATAAATTTAAAATAATTAGTAGCCAAATTTCCGAAATTTGTGAAAATATAGTCCTTTTTTAAAAGTATTTTTCCACAAATTTGCTAAAATAGGTTATTTTTTAAATAATTTCTCAGAAATTAGTAGCCAATGGCGATTTTGGCTACCAGGAATGGAAACATAGCATAGAGGATCAGTTATGGGTTAGTGAAGGAAACCAAAGTGTCGGGAGAAATCACAGAGCTTTGACAAGCAGGATAAGAAACATTCTCAGACTATAGTCTATCTGAGTGGGACTGGAACCTAGACAGTTAGAGGCAATATGATCAACAGACCACTTGGCCACTATGCCCCCCCCCCCCCCCCCCCAACCTCCCATTAACTTAGCGATAGTTCCATTTTAAGAATCCAGAATGGGGTCATGAAGAAAACCAAAGTGTTAGGAGAAACCAAAGACCTTCATTCAGCAAGCGAACTGACAAACTTTATTGGACAATTATTTACCTGAGAGGATTCAACCTAGGCTGAAAGAGACTCTATGATCATTAGACCACTCGGCCACCACGGTCCCTAAATTTAGTGACAGAGTGTGTATATATAATTACCTTCCATACTGGCTAGTTGTTCCATTTTTAGAATCTAAAAAGTACGTGGAATCTGTTGATCTGAACGACATGGTATCTACCATAGACTCTGGACAGGATTCACTCTGTATGTCAATTCCTGTAAATAAATGTAAAAGATATCATGTAAAGAACTCTTTTTAAATTACAACAAGAACGAAAATTTGATAGTGGACAGTGGTTTCATATAGCTGTCAGTAAACAGCAAATTTCTGACATTCTATCAGAAAAAATTAAAAACTCTCTGTGTTCGGTCAATCAACAAAATAATAGTTATATCAGTACCTACAATATTCTAATATATACATGCCTATACAATATTTTAGCAATCTCCTCCTAAGTACCTTGGCATTTCTCCATTTAGAGTCCCACAGCTAAGCTTTGTGCAAATTTGAAACAAGGAGAACTAAGAATGTTGTACATGAAATATCTAAAAAGATTTTCACTATTTTATTCCCATATGGGGACAGAAGGGGCATAGATCTTTCATTTGTGTAAAACTAAAGTCCTTCACCTAGGTATGATAGTGAGTTTGATCAAATTTGCCCCAGTAGTTTTGAAAAACATGATTAAAATGTAAAATGTTAATGAATGACAGATGATGAACAATCACAATAAAGGAAAAAAGACAAACAAAATACTGGATGTAGAATCAGATTTAATTAATTATCAATCAAGATGGCAAAATTGCCACTGGATTTCGGACAGATAGTATGTTTGGTCAATATATTTTGTGCTATTTCCACACTTCATAACAAATCCTTGTGCAATGGTTGAGTACAAAAAGACCTAGCTCAATCCAATGTATTAATTGATTGACTTTGCACATAGAATGATTATTTTTATCTGATGTATGCATGAATCGAGTTGTCGAAGGAGCAAATTTGGTTATTAGCATATATCGGTTAATTGCATTAAATTTTCTGAAAAGCAAGTTATGCAATTAAGCAGAATATACTCTATTCAATCAAAATGGTAAAATTGTCCACAAAGAGTATGCTCGAGTCACAAAATACTGGTGTTTTAATCTTAATTTTGTGACCATTAAATAATTAAGGTAACCAATTAAGTATTTGTTTGCATCTGTGACCTTGACATTGTAACCTATGACCTTTATTTGTATATCAAAATGAAAATGATCATTAGGACAATACCTCTTATGTTTCAATATACATGCCTATACCAAAACCAGTATAATTGAACAATGTGTTATATAAACTCAACACATTGATAAAGAAGAAGCCCAAGGGCCTTATCACTCACATGAATGTCTATCTTGTAGTAATGAGTAAGTTTTCATGAATTAAAAGTCTCCTTGTAAATCAAATAAGAAAATAGGCAAATAAGACACTGGGTATATCTGAATTAAATGTACTTAATTGAATATTCAATCAAGATGGTAAAATTGACCATGGAATGCCCACAGAGAATGTTTGTATGTTTTACAAAATATTTTTTAATTCTAATTTTAGCATATGTGGCAATCTTCTGCCTTTTAAATTGGGAAAATTTGAAGTTCTGAAGTACAGCAAACTGCATAATGACATGCTTGCAAAAGCTTAGGATCATCAATACAAAGATGTTAACATGTATAAAGCTGTTGTTTTGGGGAATTTTTGTGGTCAAATTGGGAAAATTCAGTAATTTTTCCACAGAGGAAACTACCTTTATTCGGTAGTAATTTTAGGCAAACAAAATCACTGATATGTGATTGAAAAATGTGCCAAATAAGCAGATATTACCATTTGTAGACAGCATGTCATCATCATCTTCATCACAGTCATAAAACTCGTCATCATCGGTGTCATAATAACGTGCATGTGTTTTAACTTTAACGACAGACTTTTCTAATTCGTGATGCTCGGTAGCGAGGGCATGTAATGCTTCCTGTAACACTCGTGATTTCTCCATCTCTTCCTTTAACTTTAAATTCCTCACCTTAAAATACAAAATAAATGATTTCAAGTTTAAGGTAAAGTCATGCATATTGTGATTCTCCGTAACTCACATTGTTAGGTTTCCATAAATTCAAAATTATTACACATAGAAGTATAGTGCAATTTTCAAAATTTGTGAATATATAGTCCTTTTTAAAGTATTTTTCACAAATTTGCTAAAATAGGTTGCTTTTTGAAAGAATTTATCAGAAATTAGTAACCAAAGACAATTTTGGCTAAAAGGAATGGTAACATAGTCATGGTATTTTGCTTTGCACCAAGTTTAATAAAATAGTGCTTCATAGTTTTAGAAAATTATTCCAGACAAGAATTGTCTGGATGGATGACAGAATCTTTGAAAGGCAGAGGGAATATAAAGTACAAGTAAACTCTGAAAAACTTTTGCAAACACACTCCTTATTTTTAAATCCAACCATGCAAAGGATGATTCTGTTAATTTTGATAAAACAACACTTAAATTTCTGTAAAAAAACAGATCACAACACATCTCACCACCTAAGTTTGAACCTCACTCGGTAGATCCTAAGTGTGATAAAGTTTGTCAGTTCACTTGCCTAAGGTTAGTGGCTTTTGTATAGGAACACCTTCCCAGAACTGACAGCCTTCATACAAGGTAAAAAATCATGACATGAGCAATATACACCAATTACCAATCAAGCAAACAAAAACCTGTAAAAAAATCTACATCATGTAAATATAGAACCTGTATATGTTTACCTCTGAATTTAAACAATTATGATTAAGTCATTTTCATAATTATAATCAATTTTTACCTGAACAGGTGAAAAAAATCAATTACATGCAACAGCTATCAGTTTATATGTATACGCTAATTAAGTTATTTATTCCATTTTCCTCTTCTGTGTGTTAATGAATTTCAATTTTAAACATGCAAGTTCATCCAATTTTTTCTCCTTCTTCCGTCATTGAATTTCAATTTTAAAAATGTGAGTTCATCCAATTTTCTCTCCTTCTTCCGTCATTGAATTTCAATTTTAAACATGTGAGTTCAACTTTTACTGTAAACAAGCAAGCCCCAGTCTTTATGTGTATGTTTATGGTGTACAAATGTATAAATAAACAACAAAATTTACTGAAGCAAGTCCAGTCACTTTAACTGGACACGGGTGATTGAGCATGCATACTCGTTTTTACATGTAGAGATTTAAAAATATTCACAATAATGTTTATTTTGATATGGTTGAATTGACCCCTGCTGGGAAGAAGGTCAAATTACAAGATGAACAATTAAGCAATTAATGTTTTATTGGGAGTTGTGGCAGTTTTTGTTCATTATTTTTCATCATATTTTGTACCAAAGATTCTCTTATTTCAAAGTTTGAACCTGACAATTTATAACAATTTATATTTTTAACACAAACACTTCTTTCTTAATTGTTTTGTCTTCCAATACTTGCATTAAAAAAATCATTTTTAAAATAAGTAAAATATTAAATAAATAAATAAACAAACAAATAAATAAAAAACTAAGTTTTAACCACAAAAAATTCAAAATAATAATCACATATTCCTAAAATAAATAAATAAATAAATAAATAAATAAATAAATAAATAAATAAAAATAAAAAATAATTTTAATTCAAACTAAATAAATGTCTAGGTAACATCTTTAACTGCAAAATTTACAGAAATAATGCTAACATATTCCATAAACAAATAAACATTTGAAAAGTAACAAAATGTCAAAAAAAAACCAAAGCTCAGAAATAATGCCATCATAACATATATTTACCAATCAAATCTCAAATCTTCAAAAACCTATAATTAATTACAGTCAAACATGTCTATAAAGGCCACCCATAGGAACCAGTAAAAGTGGCTTTTATGGGTAGGTGGTCTTTACACACAGGTTCAAATAATATGAATAAAGATCAATTGGGATACATTTCTATTGGCGTTTATAAGCAGGTGGCCCTTATATAGAGGTGGCCTTTAAGGTAGGTTCAACTGTAGTTCAGCAACCTAATTATGTAATACCGTAGTCATCCAGAAAACACCTTAACAGGTTCTCAGTTATGAATCGTAGCTGAGTTGAGTCAGGGGAATCTGAGTGAAGTTTTACAACCTAGCCAAGATTCTTTTACTTCTAGCAAGGTTGTCAGTTCAGGGACGATGCAGAAAACCAGAAAACCCAGAGAAAACTAACGACCTTTGACAAGTGAAATGACAACATTTCTCACGCTAGGATTTGTTCTGAGTGGGATTCAGTGGACTTAGGCTGTGAGAGGTGCTGTGATCTGTAAGTGCATGATTTAAACCACTTAGTCATCAGTGCCTGACTCTAACATCAAAATGGACAAGAGCTTTTAGTGAAAGCAAGATCTCCTGCCAAAAGGTGTTTTTAAAATGAACGACAGTGCCACACTTGACATTCTTATCCTATACGTAAGAATGTCAAGTGTTGGCTATTTTTTTCCTATCCATCCAATGTGTGTATCAGTCTGTAAAGTTTCATGAATTCTGGATGGACAAATGGACTAGAGCAGACAAACTTTGTAACAGAAAAAATAAACTACAAAGGGCCATAACTCCTGAAAAAATCAATGAACCAGAACTGGTTCAAGATATGCACAACTACACTTTCTACTGATCATAACTGTAAAGATTCATGAATATTGGATGGATGGTTTAGGAGAACTAGCGCTGACAAACTTTGTGACAGACAGACACACAGACAGAATGATTTACTATATCCCCTTGCAGATTTCTTGGCAGGGGTATAAATTGAGTGACAAAACATTGGACATTTTAGCACCAAATAAAAACCCATTTGTGTGAAATTTAGAAAAGCTCAGGTTATAGAGTGATTGGTTTTATTTTATTGCACAAGTCTACTTAAAAAAGGTTAACATTATCAAAAACTTTTATCAAAATCTTTGATAAAAGATATTTGATCAAAATTAATCTGTTTACACAAACAAAGTTTTCCATCAAAGCTTACACAAGAAGTCTTTACCAAGAGTAATACAGCTTCATACATGTATTCATTTACAAATTGCAGTGTTGTTTTAAGAATTGACTGTCATTTTTTCCTGGTTCATCAAGTAATGAACCAGATTTTAAAATTAGCAAATCCGATGAACTGCAAAGCAGTTCATTTTAGATTTGCTAGTTTTAAAATCTGGTTCATTACTTGATGAACCAGGAAAAAATGACAGTCAATTCTTATATTTACAATTTATTCTTTCTTTACGAGAGCAAAATTGCAAATTCCGTTGAATGAAATAAATTCCAATGTTTTGAAAAAGAATTTTCAATGGCGGACGTGACCTGGACATGGAACAGCTGTTCAGAAACATTAAGCCCCGCCCATTTGACATCATGTCTGGAAGAAACAAAATAGGTCATCAATCTTGGATAATATTTTAAACAAATTTTATTTCAGTCAACGACAAAAAATTACATATTCATATTTATGGTCAAGTTACAGTTATTGAAGGTATAGCTTGTTAAAAAACCAGACTTAATAGACGATCGAGTGCTCGACATCTGGACTTGCGGATTGGTATTCGACTCGGGAGTATTGGTATTCATGTGCGATGTAAAAAACTGATGTTTATTCGAATCTTGAAAAAAGAAATCAAACTGGGTTCAACGTAGAAGTTATCTTTCTATTGTAAATATATCACATTGAAATTAGCTATCATGTAATTTATCCAAGTACATTGATTACCTTGACATAATTAAAATCCACCACCTGGAATTATTCAAAATCCTTGATGATTTTTCACTGAAGCTTAAGTCATTAGGAGTTGTCAAAAACAGTACAAGTACAGTAAAACCTCATTATAATGCCCCTCGATAACTTTGCCGCCTCACTTAACACCAAGGTATTTTTAAGTCAAAATCTATATATTTTATGTTTTTCCTTTTAAGTTTCCTGCATTTTCAAACTCCTTTAAAATGCCAAAATCTTGCTAAACAAATGGTGTCAATGAATTGAGGTTTTACTGTAGTTTTAAAAATAAACACTGCACCAATTAAATTTTGAAACTGACTCTTACACTGACTGGATTATGAAACTGACCCCGAAACAATAGATTTTAAATGCGTTATCCGTTAAGCATCATAAACAATGTTTAACAGCAAAATTGATTTTTTTGGTCAGAATATCGAGCTTCTCTATCCAGCATCTCTTGATATTTACTGACAAGGATATCATTGACTTAATTTCAAAGTAAACACAAGTCAAAAGTTATTTGAAGTCCAAAATCTGTTTCTTTTATGTTTTTTCAGCATTTTAATGTCAAATTCCTTTAAAATGCCAAAATCTTGCTAAACAAATGGTGGCAATAAATTGAGGTTGAACTGCAGTTTTAAAAATAAACACATCACTGACTGGATTTTCAAATTGACTCTTACACTGGCTGGATTATGAAACTGACCCTAAAGCAAGGATTCAATTTCAAATGAGTTATCAGTTCAGCATCATGAAATCAATGTTTTTACATTAAAATTTATTTATTTATTTTTTGGTCAGAATATTGAATTTCCCTCTCCTAGGCATCTCTTGATATTTACTGACAAGGATATCATAGATTTAATTTCAAAGTAAACACAAGTTGAAAAGTATTTGTGATCCAAAATCTGTTTTTTGTATCTTTTTCCAGCATTTTAATGTCAAATTCCTTTAAATTGCCAAAATCTTGCTAAACAAATGGTGTCAATGAATTGAGGTTTTACTGTAGCTTTAAAAATAAACACATCACTGACTGGATTCTAAAATTGACTTTTATGCTGACTAGATTATGAAACTGACCCAGAAACAATGACTGGATTTGAAATGCATTATCAGTAAAGTATCATAAAATCAATGTTTTTATATTAAAATTGATTTTTGTTTGGTCAGAATATTGAGTTTCGTTATCCAGCATCTCTTGATATTTACTAACAAGGATACCATTGATTATATTTCATAGTAAACACTATTATGGATTGTGATATGATAATTAAAGTATTAAAAGGATTTTAATTGAATATGGTAAATCTGAAAATTGACTGCTTACAAATGAAGATGCTATATTTCCATGATAACTGTATCTGGAAATTGACTGCTTACAAATGTAAGAAACTATATTCTAATGCAAACATTTTGTAAACAGAATTTTGAAATTTTGAATGCACCCGAACCACATTAAAATCTGTGTTTTACGGTCAGATGCTATCTTGGTTTTGTGACAATTATACATGTATATAATTTATTCCTACACATAGAAGCATCTGTTTTTGTTTACAAAACAATATGACATAATTCATAATAATATATTAACAATATGACTGTACCTGTCTTCGATGAAACATGCAGAAGCAATTGTATTTCAATTCCCATTGAAAGACAATAGGGGTCATGACCTTTGATGCATAGTACTTCCAGAAAGCACATGTCATACCACGTGGATTTGTTTACAAACTGTATATTACTTGCAGTATTATTCTACTTTCAATAATTGCAATTTTAATCTTAACATGAAGATATAATATTTGTTGTAAAATTATATGACTATAAATAAAAAAATTAGCATGAAATACTTCGGATTATATTTATCTTTGACAGCAGCTGCTGTCGGAAATCGGAGACGGAGTCAAACTGTCAATCAGCAACAGTTTTGAACATCGGATCAACAAATATTGGTACAAAATACTTATTTAAACAAAAAAAAAATAAATAAACAAAAATTGTAAATATAAGAAATGACATTTCTGATCATGGTATTTCAAGGGGTAATGAAAGATAGTGTGGCATGTGCCAAATTAAAAAAATAAAGGGCTTTGCTCTTCATCGAATTTGGCACGCGCCACACTATCTTTCATTACCCCTTGAAATACCATGATCAGAATGTCATTTCTTAAATGATGAAATGTAGACATTTTGTAAACAGAATTTTATTTGAACCCCAACCACAGTTAAGCCTGTGTTTTACTGTCGCAGTTAAAACACCACATGCTATCTCGCTTATGATTACATGTGTATGAAATGCATTCCTACACGCTAGTGCATATGCTTTCATTCATAAAACAATATGACATAATTCATAATATGATGAAATGCAAACATTTTGTTTAACAGAGTTTTGATTGGACCCAACCACAGCAAAACCTGTGTTTTATTGGAGTTAAGAGGTCATGTGCTATCTGGGTTACAATTTCAGGTGTATGTACTGTATTCCTTACATGCCGGTACATGTGTTTTCATTTACAAAACAATATGACATAATTTATAATAATATGATGTACATGTAATGCAAACATTTTGTAAACAGAATTTTGATTGGACCCCGGCCACAGTAAAATCTGTGTTTTATGATTGGAGTTAAGAGGTCATGTGCTATCTGGGTTACAATTTCAGGTGTATGTACTGTATTCCTTACATGACGGTACATGTGTTTTCATTTACAAAACAATATGACATAATTTATAATAATATGACGTACACATGTAATGCAAACATTTTGTAAACTGAATTTTGATTGGACCCCGGCCACAGTAAAACCTGTTTTATGATTGGAGTTAAGAGGTCATGTGCTATCTGGGTTACAATTTAGATGTATGTACTGTATTCCTTACATGTCGGTACATGTGTTTTCATTTACAAAACAATATGACATAATTTATTTAAAAAATGACATTCTTTTTTCGTTATCGATGCAAATATGAATAACAATGGCCAGTCCAAATTGCATGACGATGAAGCCGTTCATGTATAATATGGACTGGCCATTGTTATTCATACTTGCATTGATAACGAAAAAAAAGAATGTACTTTCTTATATTTACAATTTTCAATTTCAAAATAAGAACTTAATACGTAATACCTTGTATGTATTTTTAAACATTTAATTTTTTTATTCTGCGTTGAAACCCACCGTCAGAAAAATGGAAGCGCCCACAACCATTTCCGAATCACCATCCAAAAGCACATAAGATAACAAAAAATAGTTCTTCCACTCGCCATAAGTTTTATTTACACTACTTCGAGGAAATCACGATTTCATGTTAACATTACATGTGCATTGATTAACTGTTGCACATGATAACATTCCATATTGTATTTAACCGTAAAAAGTTAACCTCAGAAGGTACTTTGTGACTGTAGTGTATTCAAACGCGGTGATTTGACATAACAAGTTAATGACATATTTTCATGATGACGTCAATTATTATCTATAGGACTATAACATACAATTGCTCAAAATGTTTCATAGAAGGAGAAACAATGACAATTGTAAATATAATAATATGACATAATGCAAACATTTTGTAAACAGAATTTTGATTGGACCCCAGCCACAGTAAAATCTGTACCTTTAACAGTCCGGGTTAAGAATGTTATCTAAGTTACAATTACATATTTATGTTATGTCTTGCTACAAACTGGTGCATGTGGTTGTGTTTACAAAACAATATGACATAATTCATTGTTGAAAACAATGATGTTGTTATTTTTTAACAGTGACAGACATTCATTTCATATCTTCTAGGTTTTCGAAAAATTAAAAAAATTATTAATGGCCAAATTTCCAACAAATGTAAAATATAGCTTTTTTTTACATATTTGCTAAAATATGTTACTTTTTAAAACAATTTCTCAGAAATTACTAGCCAATGACAATTTTGGCTACCACAAAAAATGGAAACATGGCACCTGTTATATATCTCAAACAATAACATTATTATACCAATATTTTTGTGTTTTAGTGATAGAGCTTAATTTTTGATGTCAAGATATAGGTATACATTGACATATCTACACTATAAATGAAAGTCCAACGGAGCAGCAGGAATCTCCATCAATCAATATTCCAGCAATTTTTACATCTTTATTTGATTTGCATTAGAATAGAGACTCCCCCAGTAATTGTTTTGCATTTAAGAGTTCTGACCGTAAAAGTTGGATTTTACTGTTGAAAAGAATCGATAATCCGGCTCCTCAAGTGCACACCAGGTAGACTGGCCTCAATTTTCAACAGTTAAATTCATGTTGTATGGTTGGAAACTCTTCAAATGCAAAACAGTCATAATTCATATTGTACGGTTGGAAACTTCAAATGCAAAACAGTCACCACATAATTTCCATGATTATTGCACTGATTATGAATTTGGACATTGACTAATAATTAAATTTTAATACTATCCAGTGTTGTAAATTTTTTGTATCTATGATCCCATAGACAGAATTTTTTGACGTCATATTAGCTGACGTCATATTGTGCAGAGCTACCGGCGGTTGCCATTGGCAATCAGCTGTGATCCGCTTTTAGATTAATTTTTTGTTTTAATGCGCTGGTTTTTTGTTTCATGTGTATAATTTAAAGATTACATGAATGTTATGAATATTGAACTTATTTTTGAATTTAATTATAACGAATGATTGTAATTTTTTTCTATCTATAGGGTCATAGACAAAATTATTTGGTGCACGCGTATGCATAAACCGCTTCACGGTTTAATGCCGCGTGCACCAAATAATTTTGTCTATGACCCCATATATAGAAAAAAATTACAATCATTCTTTAACTAACAGACAGAAAATCTATGTTTAATGATAACAAAGTCAATCACTCAGGGTACTTATTGACAACAATACTGCACATACCTCATCAGGTTGTGTTAGCAACATCAAGCAGGTACTTGTTTATTACTAAACTACTACAGTAGCCAAGTTGGTAAAGTGACCGCTCTGTATGTGAGAAGTCATGGGTTAAAACCCCAACTGGTGTCTAACAAAGACTTACAAGTACGTAGTGACTTTACTTTCACCAGATACTCAGCATTTAGAAATGAAAGTCACTGGGTTCTTTAGATGAGACCTTAAAAAAACTGATGCCCTGTGTCACTGCAGGCATGGCTCATTAAAGAACCCTCTTGAACATTGCCCCGAGTTCACTGGAAAGGTAAAAATTACTGACACTTTACCTATAGCTGGTGATATCTATAGGGGACATCTCAATATAAGTGAAACGTTCTTGACTAGAATGTAAAACCCCATTCAATCAATGTTTACAAGATCAAGCAGTGACGTAATGATGTGACAATATCGCTTACCTCATCATGTTGTTTTAACAAGGTCAAGCAGTTACTCAATGATGAACATGTCTCTTTTGACTGTTTGGTAATTTTTTCTGCATGCTGTTTCAAGTCTTTCAGATTTTCTGTGAGAAAAAAAAATAATATTAACTTACATCTGAGTGAGTATACTAGCCCCAGTTTCACAATCATCTTTTAACTAAGATTCTCTATAACTATAATTGACGGTCGCCGGCCACGCCCACAATGTTCTGACAAAGGCCCAGCATGCTTGAATGACACACAATAAGAATGAAAACGTGCGATGAATTGTGCAAATTAATGACATCACTGACACTAGAACATCATTAGTTGCCCTGACACTTCTTTGGTACCGTGATGGTGGCCAGTGTCGGAACATTGTGGGCATAGCCGGCGATACGTCAATTAAGCAAATTTTGGGAATCTTTTTTGGAACTACCGTACAAAACATATTTTTGATAAAACTAAAAAAAATGTTTTAAGGAGGAAGTGGTCTTCAAAATGAAACCTAATTTCTTGAATATCTTAAACATTAACAAAATTATAAAGATTTGAAGTTAAGAAAAATCTTAGTTATGAAATGATTTTAAAACTGGGGTTGGATCAGTAGAAATAAAGTGGCACGTGTATACAGTAAAACCTGGTTATGATACCCCTCAATAATTTTACCGCCAGGCTTATTGCCGCCGTATTTTGAAGTCCAAAAATCCATTTCTACTATGTTATTCTTTATATTAATCTCCCTCAAATTATAACTTAACACCTTTAGATCTATATCATTCAAAAAATTAGTAAAGAATGTTGTCGACTGGAATGCAGTTCCTTTCATCAGAGTTGTTAACAACTGGAACTGTTTATCTGTCAGTGTTACTGAATCCAAATCAGTTAACTGTTTCAAATCAAGATTGAACAAAGAATGACTCAACATTCCAATCAAATTTTATCCGAACTGTTATTAAATTGTACATATATTAATAGAACAAAGACAATTCATATATTACTTGAAGTGGCATGCACAAACCAATAACAAATATAAAGTGTGAAATATATATTATGGTTGGTCACCACAAGTGTGAAACACTCTCTACAGACCAGAGTTCCAGTAAGTTATAACACTAAAATCTGACACAACAAATCGTGCCAATCAATCATGGCTTTTCTCGTACCTCGGACAGAAAAATCTCACGAGCACACCAGTGCTAGATTTTTCTGTCTTGTCCAGTTTGTCTGGTACTGCCTCATGCGACAATTGAACAATCAGGATGACATATCCGATCATTGCGCTTGACGTCATCAAAACAAAGCGTTTCTTTATTTATTTTTCACATGTGTTTTATTTTACTTTTTATTAAAAATATTTCATTGTCAGAGGTTTTTTTTTATATTTGCATTGAATACAAATCGTTGATGTTCTAAAATTTTGAAGAGTTGTCAATGGGATTATTTTCAAAGGGCGTATTTGTACAATGCATTAGGTGCCAAAAGGAATGCAAGAGGCGCCATGAGGGTACGTGTTTTTTTTGTATGTATCGCAGTTATAAACACTTAAATGGTACGAGAAATAGAATCTATCACTTGTTTTTGACCGATACCGGTTGATCTCAGTCTCGGGTGCTGTAATGTAACATATCCCAATCTCGGCGAGCCTCGATTGGGATATGTTACATTACAGCACCCGAGACTGAGATCAACCGGTATCGGTCACAAACAGGTGACAGATTCTATTATACTTATGTACAGGTATATAGACTTAAGAGTGGTCTCTTGAAAGACAAATTATACCTCCACCACCACCAACAACAACAAAGATTTGACAATTTGACTTCATGACCCCCGGCATTAGATAAAGTATTTACACACTTACATATGGTATGTGACACATCAGCACATGTTGGTATACATTTGTTCCAAGTTTGATCAAAATGTATCCATAGATTATGGAAGATATTGTACGGACTAGATAATGGGATGAACAGACAGAAGGACTACCGTAAAGGGGATTATTTTCGCAGGGTGAAAATTTCGCGATTTCTGAAATCTCGCATTTTGCGTGGGTGTAATTTTCGCATTACCAATATAAGTGGGTGTATATTGTATATACATGTATATACTATGTTAACCTGTGTATAGTAGACATTTTTGTGTGGGTAAAATTTTTGCAGTAATTTCTTTAGCGCGAAATAGCAAAAATTTTACCCACGCGAAAATTTCCCCCTTTACAGTAATTGATGCAAAGATGGACATGGGCGATTCTAATATCCCCCTTTCCTTGAAGAGGGTACAAAAATACCGACACAAGAATCATGGGTAAACAAACAAAGAAGTTTAAAAGACCAAATTCTTTGAAAGGTGACAAAAATGTTATAGACATTTTTTGGCAGGTTACACAGCCCCATGTACCCTGTCAAAGATTTGTGTACCTAAAGCCACAGTATACAAAATTCAGTTTTGGAATAAGTTACATAATTTTATGTTTTTCTGAACTCACAAAAAAACTGGATTCAAAAATTATTTCAAGTGATTTAAATAAGTTTGAACCTACATAGTGATATAAATAATTTACCTGATTTTTCAGCATTTTCTGTATTTTCAGATCGGCTAAACGTTGTTGACAAATGTTCTAGTTCTTTTTCTAACAAACTGTGATGTGCCTGAGCAGTCTGAAACAAGCAAATTCAGTGAATTATGATCCCTCACCAATAGGTTCTTATTGCAATTTGCACTTATGTTCAAAGGGCCATAACTCTCAGGAATAGGAGCAAACCAACCCAAGTTAATGATATGTTGATCTTTTCTATCAATGTTGATGCTTTTTTCCAAGTCTTGTAAAACAGAACTAAATACTTTTGGATAAAAAAATTATAGTAGCAATGATTTTACATTTCTCTCATGCTAACAATATCTTTTATGATAGTAAATAAAAGAAATAACATTCTATTTGAGTGTATTCATTCTGACCAGTTCATGTTAAATATAGAATGTTATTTCTTAAAAAGGATTGCTTCACCATGTTCGTGATGTTCATGATTCAGGGTTCGTACAGACATTTGAACTCCAAATTTAAGAACTTTTTAGGGTATTATTTGCAAATTTAAGGCCTAATCAGAGGGAGTTGAGTTGAGTAATGGTGTTTAATGTCCCAGTCAAGAATATTTCACTTATATCGAGACATCGCCAGCTATAGGCGAAGGTGCAGAATTTTTGCCTGTGCGTTGCGCTGATGGCATTATACAACAGGGTTCTTTAGCGTGCCAAGCCTACCGTGACACAGGACCTCGTTTATTTTAAGTTCCCATCCGAAAGAAACATGACTTTCATTTCGTAATGCCGAGTGCTTGGCGAAAGAACAGTCACTACCCACTTTCAAGTCTTGGGTCAGACCCGGCCAGGGATCGAACCCACGACCTCCCACTTATGGAGCAAGCACTCTACCAACTGAGCTACCGCAGTAGTACTAATCAGAGGGACAATTTTAGCAAAGAAAAAATATATATTGGTGCAAAGGTAACTAAATCAATCAAACATGTCCATAGTAATGACACTTCAAGTAGAGGTTGAAGTTGGGTGTTCGATTGGGCCAGGTACCTTTAAATTGCACATTTCAATGTAACATTAATTAAATATTTATTTATATCAGTCTATTTGCAACCAATTAATATCGAAATACAGACACCCAAATGGCTAAATTCAAAAGCTTTTTGGGGTCTTCAGGATATTTAAGGGCTTTTTAGGTTCAGACTTGTTTTTAGGGTCTTTTTAGGGCAAACCTCAAAATTTAAGGACTTTTCCAGGCCTGTACGAACCCTGTGATTTATATGATTTTTCTCAGCCTGCTTAACAGTTCATACCTTGATGAACGATTAAAATACAATCCTTAAATCAAACTAATTGTTGTTTACCTTTAAGGAATCTTCCAGTGTTCCTGTCGGTACATCAACATCATGTCGCTCCCCCTGGTGTGTATAATGGGTACTAAATGTTATATGTTCCAACAAAGAATTTATCCACTTCTGTTTAAAAAATATATAAAATAACAGACAAAATTAATATAGCAAAAAAAATGTTGCAAACTGATAAGCTTTGCAAACTTTTCAGTGATTTTGTTGGTATAAACTTACTACCAAACATAGGTAGTTTACCCTAGAGAAAAAAAACTTGCTACAATGCCTTTTCATACTAGTAACTTTGGTTTTTGCTATACTACTTCGAAGTATCAAAATTAATGGGTTTTTTCTAAGCCTCTGTGTAACAATGACAATGAATTGAGGTAAATGTTATTCACTTGTATTCCCATTGACTGTTGCCTGGCAACAAAGAAAAGAATATACATGCAATTGATTTAAAATATTGCTTCGTCTGAAAAATTAACTAACAGAAATATTTCTCAATTTACTTTAATCCCAAATGGTAGCAGAAAATCAAGGCTTTACCACAGTCCAACCTGCCTTAATGGCCACCTCTATATAAGGGCCACATGCTTATAAAGATTAGTAGAATTGTATCCCTATTGTTCTGTATTCATATTATTTGAAACTGTATGTAAAGACCACCTGCTCATAAAAGCCACTTTTACTGGTTCCCTTGAGTGGCCTTTATAGACAGGTTTGACTGTACCTTCTTTAGTGAAAACATTGTTATACACATAATTAATGGGTTGTTGAGTTGTAAAAGGATGAGAAAACCAGAGTACCTAGTGAAAACCTGCAAAAACTGACAAACATTATAAAACAAAGATCTATACAAGTGGGAATTTGTACCTAGGTGAAGAGAGAGAGAGAAAGAGAGAGAGAGGGAGAGAGAGGTGGCGGTGCACTGTGCTTTAGACTAATAAAATGGGGCTGGATTTGTACCTAGGTGAAGAGAGAGTGAGAGAGAGAGAGAGGGGAGAGAGAGAGAGAGGTGGTGGTGCACTGTGCTTTAGACTAATAAAATGGGGGTGGATGTGTACCTAGGTGAAGAGAGAGAGAGAGAGTGAGAGAGAGAGAGAGAGAAAGGTGGTGGTGCACTGTGCTTTAGACTAATAAAATGGGACTGGATTTGTACCTAGGTGAAGAGAGAGAGAGGGGGGGGGGGGTGGCGGTGCACTGTGCTTTAGACTAATTAAATGGGGCTGGATTTGTACCTAGGTGAAGAGAGAGAGAGAGGTGGCAATGCACTGTGCTTTAGACTAATAAAATGGGGCTGGATTTGTACCTAGGTGAAGAGAGAAAGAGAAAGAGAGAGAGAGAGGTGGTGGTGCACTGTGCTTTAGACTAATAAAAAGGGGCTGGATTTGTACCTAGGTGAAGAAAGGCACTGTAATATGGCAATTTAGACCCTCTAACATAACTTATTTGTACCAGTATATATTTACCTGTCTAGATATATGTATTTCATCATTTAAATCTGTACTGAAGGAGTGTTTAGTTCCGTCAGAGTAGTGAATCAGAAACTCTGTACTGTTATTGTCAGGTACCTGTAATGAAACAAAAATAGGTTCTTTAAGTCTGGTGTGTAACAGAATGGAGAGAAAAATGAAGATTCAGATTGGGGAACGACTACGACACTTTAGGTGAGTGCTCTACCAACTGAGCTACCCAGACCGCTACATTATTCCTCTGTGATTTTATCCCACAATCCAACATGATAAATCTCACCCAAATTTTCTTGAATGGATTCTACATGGCCTGCAATTGCTAGTCTATCACTACAAGTTTTAATTGTTATGGGGTGACATGACTCTGTCCTAAAAATTAAGGAACAAAATTTTTGATGTGCATCAGCATACAATTATGGACTTTTAAGTGGGTGTAAAAGCTCAGATATTAAATGGAAAAAATAAATATTGATATTAAAGGCGATAGCAGATTGGAGGCACTTGCCCATTAAAATTATTAATAGAAAATGCACACAAAAACCTACCAACAGAAATATTTATTTTCTTAGAACAATTATGAGAACAGTATCATATCCAGGTAGAAAATAAAAAATCATGATGAAAATTGCTCCACAAAAACATTTACACAAGCACCTGTTTTATGAAAAATTCAATGAGACATTAGAAATGGTTTCTAAAGTTGTTTAAATGACAAATTAAAGGATGAAAGATGATGGACAACAAGCAGAAGACAAAATAGTTTTAAAATAGCTCTCCTTTGGAATTTGACCAGATGAGCTAAACACTCACTAAAATCTTAGCCTCATCAAGATATTTCATCCCCTTTCTTCTCACTCCAGTACTGGCATCACCTCTGAAAATAAATTAAAATATTTTTTTAAAGGCTCAGATTATTTTGTGCATTTACGCTTACAAAAGCTTACAAAAAAAACATAGATGCTTATTTGTAAGCAATGAAAGAGAAGACTATGTTTTTGTTTGCAGTTTGTGTTGAATAACACATTGTGCGATCTGACTCGATATTTCAGGAATTAAAATAAATATATGAGTACAAGTCAACATCTGCAGAAAAATCTGTTTAAAAGTGAGGTATTTTTGAATACTTGAATGTGGATCAAGGTCAATTATCTCATGCTACATATGAAGTTTTAAGGTCATAGACATTTTGGCTCAAGACAAGAAGATGTTTTAAGGTCATAGACATTTTGGCTCAAGACAAGAAGATGTTTAAGGGTTTATTAATTAAGGTCACTGTGACCTTGAATGAAGAACAAAGGTCAACCAGCTTTGCAAATGTGAAAAGAATCAGGTTGGCAACATCCCTACCAAGACTCCTTGCCATGCATTTACCAATTCAGAAAAAGAAGTCAATTTCAGTGAAAAGTTTATGGATGATGAGCAACTGACGACAAAAGATCATTTTTACAGCTCAACTGGAGCATAAACTCAAATCCCAATTTTATAATTATTTCTTAACTAAGATTTTCCTTAACTTAAATCTGTGAAATCATAACTCTGAATAATTCAAGATATTCAAAAATTTAAGGTGTTATATTGAAGATCTTTTTCAGCCAAAAACATCATGGCGAAGAACAACAGAGAAAGAGAGAACACAACTGGGATGGAAGAGCTAGGCATCAGCAAGGACAGCTGCCAAAGACAGCGCATCATGGAAAAGGTGTATTGGGGCTTATGTGCCAGCGGGCACAAAGAGGATAGGTGAGGTGAGGTGAGGATATTGAAAATCACTCTTAGTTTATTTTGATTTAATTTTTTTTAATTTTTAATTTTAATTTTATTGAAACAGTTTTTATTTGTGGTATCAAAAATTTTAAAAATTTGCCAAATTGAAGTTAATAAAAATCTCTGTAAAGGAATGATCGTAAAACTGGAGCCGGGTGAGTTCAATAACCTGACAAGTACAGTCCAACCTGCTTTAAAGGCCACCTCTATATAACGGTCACCTGCTTATAAAGGCCAGTAGAATTGAATCCCAGTTGTTCTGTATTCCTTTTATTTTAACCTGTATATAAAGACCACCTGTCCATAAAGGCCACTTTTATTGGTTCCCTTGGGTGGCCTTTATAGACAGGTTTGACTGTATACCTGTTTTTGAAGTAAGAGAAGACACCTCTTTCCACTACTACCCATACAGGTTTGTAACCTAAAAATCTGGATCTCTGTAAAAATAGAAAATTGTAATTTTTATTATACTTATACAGTGAAACCTGTGAAAACCGGAACCTGAAAAAACAGAAATCCTGTGAAAACCAGACAAAATGTTCGGTCCCGAATTTGACCTTCTATATTCTCAGTATTGTGAACCTCTATAAACCAGAAACCTGTCTACTCTGGAAACCGGACTAGCTTTCTGGTACAAAATGAACATACACAACACAAAAAAAAAACCTGAAAATACCAGACTGCATTTTTTTAAGTTTCATATTAAGGCACAATCGTACACTAAACATTGTAGCATTTTACATTTCAAAATAGCAAACCAAAATAAAAATTAAAACAGAATAGTGTTGAAATAAATGGCTTCTCTCTTGGTATGATAAAACCAATTATTATAACAATGAATTTCATAATGCAATTTTGATAGAATTGTCTATATTTATGAGTTAATACACATTTTTCATTAGTAAGATGACTACATTATTGTCTTAAAAAGGTTTTATCCATTTTATCAGTTAAATGCTCTTTGTCTTGAGTAAATGTTTATTAAAACATAATTATCATGCTGACATAAGGGGGTACTGATTTGACTCATATAAAACAGCAATGGGCAGGGAACTCATAGAAAAACCTGTCTAAACCAGAACCTGTCTAAATCGGACTTTTCTTTATCTATCCCCAAGGTAGTCTAGTATTCACAGGTTTCACTGTATGTTTTTTAATGTAAACTGCATTGAGCAATAAATTTCCTGTCAAAGACTGTTTTAAGAACTAAAGTTACTTTGTAAAACAATAATTTTGATTTTTACACAATTTTTTTTATTTGGATAGATCTAAATTGTAAATTGTACAGATATAAAACTCTCTCTCTCTCTCTCTCTCTCGTCACACAGCTTTATCTTGTTATATTTTTGTTATAGTGTTAAATATAGAACTGAAAGTGGTTCATTTAATGAAGGTGATGATTTTTCCAGGCACTCAAGTTTTCTCCACCATTCCAAAACGGATCACCCAGATAAAAGACCTTGGAACCTTTACTCCACTGCACTCTTAAGTCTAATTTCTTTATACTATACCTTTAATAAAATGCCTTCATGATGGTTGGGATGTGACACATAATCCTTCTTAGGTTTAATTTCTAGAAGTTGTCTCATGGGGTTAGTCCTAGCTATGTCAGATGGCATTTCATCTGAAAAGAATAAAAAATCAGGGAACATTACACTTTTCACCTTAGTGCCATGATTTTCTTGAGATTCTCTTTTAAAACAGATAATTGGTTTATTGTATAAATACTCTGTAAGAAAATTTTGTAATATTAAAAGAACTTGATCTTATGTGTACAGGGATTTATCAGGGTCTTTTGGGAAAAGGCCCTAAACTAAAAATTGGGAAAAACCAGCAACTTTTTGCTCATTTTGGGAAAATTTTGACATCATTTTTGATGCCATTAATGATTAAATCTAATGCTTTTAGTGTACTGAGTTGATTGAAGATCGAGAAAAGCAGCCACATTTATGTCTAGACTTCAGCTATGTATCTGGTACGATTTTCTAATTGGGAATTTTCTCAGCCCATTTTGGGAAAAAATCAATGTTTTTCATTGGGAATGGGGCCGAATTTCGGCCCTAAATAGGCCCTTAATAAATCCCTGGTGTATATTGTTTATAACTGAAGTTGTGTGAGGTATAATAACCAGACTATATAATAACTATATAACAAGACTATCAAATAAAACATAACTTTATAACTCTTAGCGCTCAAGATAATCTTTCCAAGAGGTGCCTAGTTGGAGAAAATGGATGTACATTCTCAGATCACGGATTGTTCATACTGACCTCTGGCATTCTTAGAAGTTGCTTGGAAACCTCGTTGAAGTAAAAGAACAGCCATCTCCTTCTGATCAGCTTGTGCAGCAATGTGTAAAGCTGTATTCCCAAACGAGTCTGTACAATTTATATCTGGAGCTTTGTCACTCTCAAGCTGGCAAATACAAAATATAAATTATTGAGTGCCAGAAATCTCCATCATGGATCATAAGACCCCATATTTGACATTAAGTTCTTGACGCTATCTTTTTGAAAAATAAGACTCAGGTCTCCAAAATTTAGAAATGTGTAATCATTTCTGGCTGAAATTTACAACCCTTGGTTGAGATTACCCTATCCAACTTGAATGCTCATTCTTTTAATCTCTAAATTGATTATTTAGTACTGGAAATACCCATTATAGCTCACAAAATCTCTAAGTAATATGTGCAGCAAATCCTTGAACATTGTAAATGATGGACATGCAAGATTGGACTTGACAGTGATATCTCTGAATATCTCAGGTAAGCTAAGTACATGCATGTATTCAGTGATATGAAATTCCAAGCATCGAAACCTTTCAATTTTAGGACAAACTAGAAAAACTGTGAGCCACAAGCTCACAAAAAATACCCCCCCCCCCACTCCCAAAATCCATCGGATCAAATTTTTAAATAGAAGGTGTACATCTACATTATATCACAAAGATTGTGTGAAAGTTTCATGAAAATCCATCGAAGGGTTTAGGAGGAGTTACCGATAAGAGATAGGTACCCTAAGATGTAACGGAAGGACTGACGGACACACGGACGGACACCCCTATCACTATATACCCCCCACTTTTTAAGCAGGGGGTATAAAAAAAATTTTAAGGTTTCACTGTAAATTTACTATGATAGTGCCGTTTCATGTACTGATAACTTACAAAGTCCTTGACACAGTCCACATCACCCTGTCGTACAGACCTTAAGAATTCCTCGTTACGGCGTAATTTTTCATGACTTTCTGTTGCTGAAATTTGACATAAATAATTCAGTAATGTATTCAAAGAACGCAATCAGTAATCTCGACAAAAATGGTATACTATGCGATATCCTGTGTTTATGTTGAAATATTATTTGCAATAAATAATGTTTAAAAAACAAACAGTGGTCTGGATACCAAAACTTTTAAACTTATACAGGCTATAGATAGTTCCCATGTGACATCACACTGTCAACTTTACAGGAAAAGTAGGGGCCATTTTGGTAGGTATTGGAAATAGTCTCTTGTTAATTCTTTCTAAAATAGGGTGTATAAAATTTATTGTCACATCGTTGTTATGGCGACAAAAATCTTACAAAATATACAGGGAAATAATATAGATTGCGTAACAAAATGGTGACCACTCTCTGAAAAAAATTGTCTGCTAGATATCCATGAGAGCTATCTATATATTATATTCAAAACATGTAAACAGACCAGAAATTCTTAGTGAGTTTGTTCTGTTTAAAACCAATCCAATAGGGAAAACTGTCATTAAAACTGTTTTATCATTGGAAAAAAATGGCTGTTATAACTGCTTCATAAAATGGAATCCGTTCATGTGCTACTTGGTAATGGGAAATGAATTAGAATTGCTTTTAAATGAATGTGGGGCAGGTCAGCAGATGCAAACTTTAGGTTAACTCGACTAGGGACCTTTCACACCAAATTTTGTTTTAATTGGACCAATTGTGTCAGAGGAGATTACAAGTTTATGCATAGATGCATACTTTACCATGCCATTATCTCAGTTGGTTTTAGCAAGTTGAGCTAAAAATATTCATAATACGATTTATGATTTTTTAAAAACCATGTACATTTACATAAATTAGGAGAAAATGATGATAAATTTTATCCAATTTCCAGTGTGTACCTGATATTAAATCTGTGATTTCTTGTAGCTTAGTGATAGATTTTGCCGTCTGACCCTCTGCATTCACCAACGACGTGTCTGCATTGTAATTCAACAAAATTGTTACAGTCTCCTGTTAAAATACACAGCAAATGCCAAATAAATATATATAAGTCTCTTTGGTTTAGTTGAATATTGAGAATACGCCTTTTATTAGGTAGCATTGCTGTCTGAACAGCCTAAGATCCAAGCTTACAGATAACAGCACCTCAAATCCCACTCGGGGCAAATATTTTGTCAGATCACTAGACAAA
Organism: Anadara kagoshimensis; assembly: GCA_021292105.1. Lineage (NCBI taxonomy): Eukaryota > Metazoa > Mollusca > Bivalvia > Arcoida > Arcidae > Anadara > Anadara kagoshimensis. The sequence continues at coordinate 24,528,406 of CM037863.1, read as the reverse complement.
GGCTGTTGGTCACTGTTGTCAAGTAAATCTGTGACCTAATACTTGAATCTTGAAACCATCACTTCACTTCATTCCTAAAGTAATTAGTAAAGTCTGTAGACCCAGTTGCCTGCTGAAGGTTGGTGGTTTTCTCCACAATTGCTGAACTGACTGCCTGGATACAAGTGAAAGAATCTTGACTGGAGTGAAAAATATAATCACTCAATACTATATGCCATAATGTGTAAACTGTTTAAATGTACCTATCTATTCAGTACAAAATCTTAAGTTCAGAAGGCAGTTTCTATTATGTAACAGGAAAGAGAAAATGCAGGGTCGGACCTGGGATCGAACCCAGGACCTCCCATACTATAGGCGAGTGCTCTACCGCTGAGCTACCCAGACAGCTACATTCCTCCCTTCCTTTTTTTCGATTCAACTCCCTTGAATCGAAACCACCAGGTTCCACCCTGGGACCAACCTGTTGATTGGCCACTTCCCAGGGTCGGACGAGCCCCCAAATGTAACAGGAAAGAGAAAACGCAGGGACGGACTGGGATCAAACCCGGGACCTCCACCACTATAGGCAAGTGCTCTACCAATGAGCTACCCAGACCACTACAATTGTATGAATTATTAATAATTACCACTCTTCCTGTATAAGCAGCTCTATGAAGTGGTGAATCGCCAGCATTATTTACAACATTTACGTCAGCGCCATACTGAAAAGATATCAAAGGACAAAGTGATAAAATACATGTTGCTCCAGACTAAAAAAAAAAATTATGTCGGAAAGCTTTGAAATATTGCACTAGTGAATCACAAAAATTATTTAAAACATTTAGAACAGTTCCAAACTGAAAAATTTACTCAGATTACTGAAACCACAGATATGTAGAAATTTAAACCATGAAGTGTTGAATCTCCAATCAGACTGAAAAAAGCATTCTAAAGAACTGGAAGCATTAAAATGCTAAAATGTAATTAATAACTAGAGAGTGTTCACTGTCTGATATCAAAATAATCTAAGAGTCTATTTTCATAATTGATTGTTGAAAATGGGATTGCCTAAAATTGCCGTAAAATTTTCAATTTCAATGTGTAAATGTATTACTGTATCAGAAGAAACATTCATGACAAAAATATTTCACGATTTTCATGGTGACACTTGTACCACAAATATATTTCCTCAGCAAAAATTATTTTTTTCCATTGGTTCACTTTTCCTACAGTTGAAACCGTGAAATAGTTAAGAAGATCATAACTGCGAAAGTTTCCTACCGCTAATATTTCTCCTCATATCATAATTTTTACTTGTATAAATTTTAGTACAAATTATAATTTGGGTTACTAGTACTGTAAAGGGGATTATTTTCACGGATTGAAAATTTCGCGATTTCTGAAATCTCGCATTTTGTGTGGGTGTAATTTTCGCGTAACCAATATAAGTGGGTGTATATACATGTACTATATATGTGAAATATTAATCTGTATGGTAGATATTTTCACGTGGGCAAAATTTTCGCGGTAATTTCTTTAGCACAAAATAAGCAAAAATTTTACCAACACGAAAATTTCCCCCTTTTGCAGTAATTCACATGGACTTGAATTAGTGGAAATCTCATAAATCATTCTGTGCACTATGATTGTAATTATTTAGGTGGTGGGTATTGTATCATTGCTAAAATAGCTATAACTAATTAAGTGATTACTGCCTCGTACATGGCAATAACAAATGTGTTATTGCCACACTGTTTTATACCGATATTTTATAATATCCATGTACACTTTATGATTGGCTATAAATACAACAGTTTAGTGATAAATAAAGTATAAATAAAAGAAATATGTCATATTGGGTCAGTTAATAGATTATTTTGATTAAACACATAAATACGTTTTTAGATCCGCCATTTTGTTTTCGCCATACGGTCGGATTGTTTTTGCAGTTCAACGGATCCAAGATCAACCATTCATCATTTAGACGGCAACTTTTTGGAATTATATCAATAAAACTTTGATTTAATTTAAAATTAGACTATTTAATCCTATTCAATAGATGTATGAAGTTGCATATGAGTATGGTTATACGGGTATAAAAAAATATGTGGTAATAACATCGGTTATAATTAATACACTAAAATCGGAATTAATAATTATATATATAATGTACTCTGACAAAGGAGAAGACTCAGTGGCGGATTTAGGGGAGGGGTTGCGGCGGTTGCAACCCCCCCTTTGAAAAATTTAAAGAGAGAGAGGAGTGAGATATTGACTGATTAAAATTATTTTCTTGGCCCCCATCGGGGCTCTGCCCTAGACCCATCGTCTCTGGAAGCTCGCGCCTTTGGCGCTCGCATCTAGCATTGATATAATTCTCGCCCATCCCTTTAAAAAAATCCTGTATAGATCTCAACCCCCCCCCCCCTTTCAAAAAATCCTGTATCCGCCCCTGAGACTTATATAGGCAATGCCTGCTGTCTTATCCTTTTCAAAATCTTGAATAAAATATTGTTTAAATTAATACACTAAAACGAATATGCACGAGTACGGTTACACAGGTATAAAAAATATGTGGTAATAACACAGGCCATAATTAATACACTAAATTTAATATGTTTAAAGCATGTGTACCTCTAATAAAACCTTGGCTACGTCTGTATGACCAAAGTATGCTGCTAAATGAAGTGGTGTCCAGCCTCTGTTTGCTTTGGTGTTACCTAAAAGAAAACATTAAAATTTATTATCCTTTGTTAATTTGTTTGTCTTATTACATCACATTCAATTTCTTTTCCCTTTTTGGTTCTTGGGGGCAGAAGGGGCCTTGGTGGCTAAGTGGTATAAAGTGCATGTTTATGGATCCAAGAACTGTCAACATCCAAGTTCAAACCCTAATTGAAGTAGATCCTAGTTTGTGAAAGTTTGTCAGTTTGCTTTCTAATGATAGCTGGTTTTTTTCCAGGCACTCTGGTTTCCTCCATCATACCTCTACTGACTGCCTCAATATATGTGTAAGAAATCATGTTTTGGAAAACGTCAACAGCACAGATTCCCGGAATGGCATCGTTTTCACGGAAAAACATCATTTTATGCGATTCCATATCCATTGGAAATAAGTGTTCCGCACAAATGTTAGAGGGTATCATGTGGTACAGCAGCGACCCCCATTGAGCAGATCTTATACATGTAGTAAGAAAATTCATATAATTGTCAAAGGTTGGTAGTTTTGTATGGTAAAGGTAGTCTGATTTCCTCAACCTTCCACAAATCAGAGAACTGAGAATAAAAGGACCACAAAACTATGCATCAGTAAATTGACCATACAAAATTACAACCATTGCTAATAACATTTAAAGTGAACAAGAAACGTCAAGCCAGGTGTACACAGGTGTTAAAAGTCCTCACATTCATGTCTCTATCTAAAGCAATCAAAAGAAATAGGACATGTTTGAAGAATGCACACTGATTTAATTTCAAGGGTAGGACTCGAACCCACAACCTCCCGCATTCATGCCAAGTGGATAACAGAGTTGGCTGTATTCTGTTCAAATTAACAAAAGACAAACCTTTACAGTTTATGTCTAGTAAAATGTTGCCATTTTTCTTCTGCAGAAGTAAATCCTTCACCGATTCGGCGAGTCCATTTCGAGCACTAAGTAAAAGCTTCTCTTCTGGTGACAGAAAATCTTCATCATCTTCAGCTTCAAATTCAACATCTTCTTCCTGTTTTATTTCTGTTGTCATGGTAACCTGCAATAGAGGTACAACAATGATGAAGATTTGAACAATAGATGCCTTTAATCAGAACAGTTGATTTTATCTTGTATACAGTTAAACATGTCTATACAGGCCACCTCAGGGAACACATTTTATGAGATTTCTATAATTGTCATTATGTGGCATGAAATTTTTTAGGTATCCCATTGCCAACCCTCATTCAAAACCGTAGGTATGAAAGTAAAATCTGTTCTACATTCATCATGTACAAATCCATGTGTGTTGTGTATTTTGTTTCATCAATTTGTGCATATTAATTTCGTGAATAACCCTCAACTCGCAAATTTAATGAAAATAACAGCCACACAAAAATTTTATGTTTTTTTTCAGCAATAGGAATAAAGAGCAATCCCATGGTCTTTAAGGCAGGTTTGACTGTATTACAGTCCCTTTTTAATATAAAGAAATGGCTGTAGGTCATGTGATTTGCAGTCACCATGACACCAGAAGAGGGCTGTACACTGCTGGCAACTCCAACCTCATGGTCCCTGTCTAGAGATGGTGACCGTCAGATTCACCTCTGCTTATTGGATATGTAAACCATTCAACTATATCTGTTTGCAAGTCACTTATGTGAAAGATAAAACAGAGATGATGTAGCTTATTGTCAAATGTGAACAATGCAAGAAAAATTATGTACCGTAGATGAAATCAGATAATATTTTGACATTAGAATGAAGGAAAATATGAATATGAAGAGAAAAAAATGCATAGCCAGACAATTTTTTTTAACCTGAAACCTCCCCCACAATCCCAATACCAACTGCACTGCCCAGTTCATTACATTTCTCCATGTTATTTTTTTAGTTTACCGTGTTTCTACACATGGGAAATCTCAACCAAATACCCATGGATGAACTTTGTATAACCACAACATTGCCAATCCACTACTTCAGATTGGTTGGTTGGTTCAATGTTGCTTAAGGTCGCATCAGCAATTTTTCAGCTATTCGCGACGAGAACTATTTAATTAATCTCTATGGATTAATGTATGAACAATTTCGTGTATGCATGTGAAGTGCGAGTGTGTTGTATGGTCTGCCTTGTACTAGTGTGCACTCAGGGCGACTTTACCGTGCTAGTTCACAGAGTCAGTACGCCGCAGACGAGCATACCACTCCCCCAGTCCATTATACTGATATCAGGTGAATCAGTAAAGGCCAACGGCAAGAAAAATTCACTTTCCCAAATGTGGCCCAAGCAGAACTTGAACTCATAGTGGTGAGAGACCCTGGATTTGAAGACTAACGTCTTATCCATTAGGCCACTGCGCCCACTACTTCAGAGGGCCATACTGGCCACCAAACTGTAACAGATGTAACAGGAAGGAGAAAAATGCAGGAACAATCCAGGGATCACACCCTAGACCTCCTGCACTATAAGCATGAACTCTGCAAACTATGCCATCCAGGTTGATACATATAGATCTGATAAACACCAATTTGAAGATATAGACATCAGCAGACATGCAATAAATAAAAAACAATACAGCAAGTCTAGAAATCTGAAGGCCAAATTGATCAAGCAGTGGTGACTATCTCTGAATCAGCATCAATGAAGGGTTGGATATTTCTGAAGTGTATAGCCCATTCCTGGTGTTATGTGGTGACACCAAAGTAACATCAAAATTAAAGAGTCACAGGTATACCAGATTAATTAGTATAATTAGTTTGATGACCACAACAGTAGGTCAGATGGTAGAGTGCTTACTCTGTATGTGGCAGGTCAGGGTTCAAACTCTGGTTGTGTCTAAGACGTGAATACAGGTATAGTGATTATTCATTTACAAGGCACTTGCCATTTAGAATTGAAGATCATGGGGTGTTGTTGTAAGAGACCTTAAAAACTGATGCCACATGTCACAGTAGGCGTGGCATGCTAAAAAAGCCTCCCTTCACAATGCCCAGAGGACAAAGAAAAGGTCAAAATTTCTGCTACTTCATCTATAGCTGGTGACATACCGATAAAAGTGATATATTCTAGACATGGATGTAAAATCTCAAATCCGTTTGGAACCTCTAAAATCATTAAAGTCAACACAGATTTTTTTTACAAATTTCTTCCCAACAAATTACAATGCATGTTTACCTACTGTTCTTGGTAGTTGTGTAACAGGAGGGAGGAAACACCAGAAAAAAAAACAACTTCCTCGCCGAGTGCCCCGGATGAGAATCGAACCCGGCCCTCCCGGGTGAAAAGTGAGCGTTCTACCACAAGGCTAAAAGATCCGGACCAGAAAGTCTGGCAGTAAATCACTCTATTATATCAACTACATGTATATACAACACAACATAGCCCATTCCTGGTGTTATGTGGTGACACCAAAGTAACATCAAAATTAAAAAGTCACAGGTATACCAAGTTAATTAGTATAATTAGTTTGATGACCACAACAGTAGGTCAGTTGGTAGAGTGCTTACTCTGTATGTGGCAGATCAGGGTTCAAACTCTGGTCGTGTCTAAGACTTGAATACAGGAAGTGATTATTCATTTACAAGGCACTTGCCATTTAGAAATGAAGATCATGGGATCTTTTTGTAAGAGACCTTAAAAACTGATGCCACATGTCGCAGTAGACGTGGCAAGCTAAAGAAGACTCCTTTCACAATGCCAAGAGCACAAAGAAAAGGTCAAAATTTCTGCTTCTTCATCTACAGCTGGTGACATACTGATAAAAGTGATATATTCTAGACATGGATGTAAAATCTCAAATCCGTTTGGAACCTCTAAAATCATTAAAGTCAACACAGATTTTTTACAAGTTTCTTCCCAACAAATTACATTGCTTAGCTGCTGTTCTTGGTAGTTGATATTTACATTTACCGTAGCAGTTTCTTGGGTGTGTTAACTTACTTCTACTTCCTAATAAAGTACTATAGTAATCACACAAATTTGTACTTAATTAGTCCCACCAATCACCCCACTAAACCTTTAATTTATTTCTGCCTTGTTGCCCAGTAAGATTTAGGGTGTATCGATATAGCTACATGTAACATGGTATAGTATGTACTATGTACAGTTTAAGAGGCGTTACTACTGTCTCACCTTTTAAGAGAAATGGTAGAGTACTCGCTTTACAAACGAGCGACCCGGATTCGATTCCCAGTGTTGGGGGAAGGCAATTTAATAATAATTTTCATTTTAACTAGCATTTATGTTACAAATGGCCCCCACGTAGGCACCATGCCTTTGAATGGGGGCACCCACCAAAGTGCAACCGCAGGAAAGATCCCAATAAAATTGATAAATTTAATTAAAAAATGATATATGTTTCAGTCTATGTATGTGTTAGGATGTGTCTTCAAGGGGCAAAGACTAAAGGGGAGGGATGTAAATGTAGCAATATAGCTACATGGTATAGTACATACTATTGTACAGGTTAAGTGACGTTACTACTTTTTAGGCGAAACAGTAAAGTCCTGGCTTTACCCATGGGCGACCCAGGTTTGAAGGGAATTTAATAATTTTCATTGTAACTAGCATTTATGTTACAAAGTGGGTGGGTGGGGGGGGGTGATTAGTACTTACTAACTTAGTGAACATTAGTGATGACCTTTAGGCTTTAGAGTGCTAAAATTGTAAACTTTCCCACAAAGTACGCCGTAAATTAATATTTCAAATTAAAACTACTCATTCTAAATACACTACCAAGATAATCAGTAGAGCTACAAGAAGTTACCTAGATACCTTAAGGAAGGACGAAGCCCTCCTGGAACCCCTAAAATCATTGACAACACAGATTTTTACAAATTTCTTCCCCACAAATTACATTCTTTAGCCGCTGTTCTTGGTAGTTGATATTCAATATTTACCGTAGTAGTTTCTTTGGTGGATACTTACTTTCACTTCCTACTTCACTACTTATTATAGCTGCTTTTGTTTACATTACGTAATGCTAATTTACTCCCAGTATTTTCGCCGAGAGAAAAAAAGGAAGTAAACAAAGGGAGATAATTCTAGTTTCACTTTGTTACACCCTGCTTCTAGCTCACCTGGGTCAAAGACATGACAAGACACAGTTAATTGACGTCGTCCGTCTGGCACCGTTTGAAATGTGAATTTGTAAAACGCTGTTTAAGGTATCGCTGGTCCTTCTAATATAGTTGTTTAATTGGTAACCCTAATATATTTTTTCGAATCATGGTCGAAGTTGTGAGTTCGAATCCAGGTTAACTGGTTAAATTCTACTGTTTGTTTACACTAAAAACGCAAATATCTTTTGATTTTAAATGGGACGGATACAAATCAGTAATTCATTTACTTACATTGCCGAGTCGTTACTAAAATCCCGTACCCGGTTGCACAAAGCATTTTAGTTGGTTGGTTGGTTGAATGTTGCTTAACGTCGCATCAGCAATTTTTCAGCTATTCGCGACGAGAACTATTTAATTAATCTCTATGGATTAATCTATGAACAATTTTGTGTATGCATGTGAAGTGCGAGTGTGTTGTATGGTCTGCCTTGTACTAGCGCGCACTCAGGGCGACTTTACCGTGCTAGCTCACAGAGTCAGTACACCGCAGACAAGCGTACCACTCCCCCAGTCCATTATACTGATACCAGGTGAATCAGTAAAGGCCAACGGCAAGGAAAATTCACTTTCCCACATGTGGTCCGAGCGGGACTCGAACTCACAGCGGTGAGAGACCCTGCATTTTAGAGTTAATCATTAATCTGTTAATGAGTGCATAAACTCGCATGCCGACGATACCTGATTTGCTACTTATATTATGGTTTAATCAATGATTGTCATTAATGAAGCTTTGCGCAACTGGACCTTGATTTCAATCTAATCCATGCATTTCCTTTAAGAATATTTGACGGGTGTCCAGTATCGTGAATGGTAAAAATTTTGACAAAATGGCGGTACTTGTCGCTTGTCCATTTTGTTTTTCTTAAATGCTAATCTTTATATATAATTTCATCTACTTAACGTGTTTTCTTTTAATAATTTTTCATAGAGTTATCAAACAAATACAATGGTTAAAATGGATATTTTATAATATCGAAAATGCGTTTACCATGCGTGACATTGAGATTCTAAGGCTACCAATGATCCAAAACAAAATTATAAAAAAAAAAAAAAAAAAAAAAAAAAAAAAAAAAAGCCAACATTGGTCACAGAACAAAGGTCATCTGGTCATAATCATATTAGCAGATGCGTACTAAATTACCTTGAAAGCACTTACAGAAAGTCTAACATTTTTAATAGACAATTTTACAAATTTTTGTTTATTTTTGTAGTAATATGAAAGGAATTCTAAATCAGGTGATAAACATTTACCCGCTGGTCATCGATATCACTAAGGTCTCACTAAACAGTTTCGTATTTTTGTCTACGGTTTAACCAGACAATAAGTAATTGAAAATCGCCATAGCAACAGTAAATCAACCTGTTATGGTGCAAAATTGACAGACTTTCTTTCGGACTTTTTTCATCATTTGACTTTTCAAATTAATAAATAATTAAAGAATAAAAATGAAATTTAATATTTCAAAGGGGAAGACATTCTTAATATTAATTTACCGTTTGGACGACAATATCAAAATGTTGTGTTAATTTATTAATCTGATTTAAGGACACTAATATTTAAGTGACTGTGACACCTTGAGTCAGACGGATTTTAGTAAGCCATCCATTAGTGGACACTGTGGATAAAGAAACACGGAAATGAGTTATTGACACTTCCGTCTCAACTTAAAGAAATGTTCTTTCACCTATTATGTTAATATTGTAATACAATTCTTGTTATTCAATGTACCTGTATTTTGTATTACATGTTGTTTATACTGACCAAGTGTTAGGCAGTTGGAGTCGGACGTTGAAACCGACAACACCCAACTTAATTAGATCTGAATAAATTGTTGAGACTGGTTTGCATCTTATTGCGTATTTAATAATAATAATAATAATAATAATAAAATAATTTATTGCAAAAAGCAAACAATACATTGCTATAGCATTACAGACAGATTTAATTATGTAACAACATGACAAAAAACAAATAAATAGCAGAGAACAGTCAGGAGTTAAGAAGTTGAGATCTGAGTAACCAGGCTTTAGATAGATAAATACAGAGTTTCCTTGTGAGAGATTCAGAGTCCGCTTTTAATAGTGTACGAAATTTATGGATATTCGGCCAGACACAGTAATATTTCGGTAGATATTGATAACGTATGAAACGGAATGTAGGACATATAAGGACGAAGTGATACTCGGTCTCAATACAATTTGACGCACAACATGAACAAATCCTCATTTCCCTTGGAATGTTAGTATAGCGGCCAGATTCAACATTTAATCGCAATGTACCACTGCGTAATTTGGTCAAAAGTGATACATTGAAATCAAATGCTAAATAACCCGCTAAACTAAATTCGTTTTTAAGAGACACATAGTTTGACAATTTTTCAGACGAGCTGACAAGCTGGATCCATTTCTGGTAGTACTGATCGATTATACGAGTTTTCACAATGTCCAGAGAAACACTTGGATATTCTTATTGGATAATTTAGTAGTAATTAAGTTGAAAGATAGCAAATATAGAAAAGTGCGAGTTAAGGTCAAAGAGAACCATATTAAAATAGCCCAGAAGGTGACATAATAAACCTATCGTTTTCGTGTTTTGTATTAAGTGAAAAATACTAAGTACTATATAACATGAACGAATTTTAAATTCTATTTGAAGAACTGTTTTCATGAGTTTTGTTCGGCGAATAAGTTAATTCTAAAGAATTGCTTAAACGTCTTGCTACTAATACTTTATCTCGTGTAAAAGTGTTAAAAACATTTGATTTTTCTACCAAGACCAGTCCTCACTGGATCGAGCTGATGATATGGAAGGTCGTTTTACTTTTTCTACTTTGGTAGCACTGACTTGAGGTTTGTTATGTATTATTGCATGTGTAGTTAGAAGTGCAGCAATCATAAATCATCAGTTCCAAAGTCACCGTGAGTCAGGTATCAGACATTGAATTACGGACATGTTGTTAAATATACTTTTGGAGTCAACATTATAGAAGAAACTAAAACTTTCTCTGAGGCAAAATTCTGGTTAATACATTTCCATCATAAATGAGTAGGAACAACTACTGTTTTTAGATGTCTTTTACTTCAAGATTAATTTACAGTCGACATCTAAAATGATGGAGATCTGAAATACATAAACATAAAAGGGAACTAAATAACATGGATAATAACACTAATAGTACACACAATTATCTAATTCTACACCACTATTCTTCATTCTAAATTGGAAGAACGCGCAAAAGAAATTATTCAACTTGTCATTCTTTTACAAAAACGGTAAGCCAAGATACAAATATCTAGTGCTGAACAGGGATTCTGTTTCTTTTTTCAAGCATCATACGGATTTCAAACAAAAATATACCGGCGAAAATACCATCAACAAAATGTTGGAGTTTTTGATAGATAATATATTGTTGTGTTTGATAATATAGTTTTTTCAGCAAACAATCGGTATACCAATGGGTACAAACTGTGCATCATAACTTCCCGATTTGTTTCTTATTGAAGCAGAATTGATGCAGAACCTTGTTAAATCTGGAGAAAGACTGTCGCCAAATCATTCAACACCAGTCTCTTAACAGTCCTAAATATATGAATGCCATCTATCCTAGTGAGTTTGAAATAAAAGATACGACTGATTCCTCAAGTTCTACTTCATATTTAGAATATACCTGAATTTTGACGCACACGAAAGGTTACATTTGAAACTTTATGACAAACGTGATGACTTCAATTTTACTTTTGTCAACTTTCCCTTTCTATGCAGCAATATACTTGCTTCTCCTGCTTATGGTGTATTTGTTTCACAATACATACGCTATGGTAGAGCTTGTTCCCACTATGGGTACTTTGTACAACGAAGTAGACGGCTTGCAAATAAATTATTGACTCGGGTATATTGCAAGCCTCTAGGCTTATCAAGGCCCTCAAAAAGTTTTATGGCCGTAACCACAGTTTTAATGTATCCGTGTCCATGATTGCCCTGGATATATTTGACGTCCCATAGTCCCATTTTTTTTATAACACGTGGCAAGTGTAGCTAGGTAAACATCATACGTTTACCCTTCTAGGGCACCCGGCCTCACTCCCCTGGTGTAAGTTCACGTGTCTAACCCGAGTTGTCAGTTCCAAAGTTTTTACTTTGCTTCTGGATTGTGCTTCAGACATAGATTAGTATGTTTGTTTTGATTAGTTATATATTGTTCAGCATTGTTCATAAACAATATTCGCCTTAATTCATACATAACTATATTGTGTGACCATGTTCTTTTTTGACTTGCTGTATTTTGGTTCGTTGGTGACTGTCGCGCCTGGAACACACATTTTAAGAAGGGAAACATTGCGTAGAAGACCCCCAACCATGAATTGTTTGATTTAACAAAAACTGAATATAATGGTCATTCAAGATACTTGAAAATGTATCCGTGTATAAACAGATGGCTTTAGGTCTTTGCGTCAAACACAATTTCAAATCTAAAAATAGAAAATAAACAAGAGGCAAAACTTAACGCTCACCTGAGGGTATGCCATATATCATGCAGAAAGTCCATGGACAAGTACATTAATTACAGGAATTGTTTCAATTTTCAGCAGTAGTGCTAATGCAAGGATATTTGCAAATTAATTACTACTTGTGCTAAAATGCTATCATACATTTAAATATCTAAGGTCTAGCTAAAGTAAATGTATGGACAACTAGTTAAAAGTACAAAGGCAAAAAACCAGGCATTCTTACACATCTTTGACCTTCTAACCCACGTGTTTCATCTATCTATCAAAATGATTGCTAGGCCAATATACATGCCTATACAAAGAAATTTATAGTTTTCCAGATTATTAACCATTTCAGTATTTATTTGCATCTGTGACCTTGACCTTTGAATTCGTCCAATCTATATATCAAAATCACTGTTATCCCAATACCTGCAATATTCATGCCTATACTTAGTTTATAGTTTTTCAGATAATTAACTGTTTCAGTATTGCTTTTAGTCTGTGACCTTGAACTTTGAACCCATGATCTTCATCTATATATCAAAATAAATTAGGCAAATACCTACAAAATACTAACATTTATGCCTATACTAAGTTTAAATTTTTCCAGATAATTAAATTTGTGTATTTGTTTGCATCTGTGACCTTGACCTTTGAATCCACGGTCTTCATCTTTATATCAAATTGACCGTTAGGTCAATACCTACAGTATTCTAATATACCTGCCTATACAAAAAATAATTTTCGAGATAATTAACAATTTCAATATTTGTTTGCATCTGTGACCTTGACCTTTGAATCCATGACCTTCAACTATATATCAAAATGATAGTGTATCAATATCTACAATATTCTGTATGCCTATATAGTTGACAGTTTTCCAGATATATTGACAAATGAACATGTATAGTAGTTTCCTTTTAAGAACCTTGCAATTTCTCCATTTTGAGCCATACAGCTACGATTTGAGCAAATCATCTGAAATAGGTGTCCTAAGTATGCTACACATGAAATATATAAGCTGTATCTCTTGTATCTTAATACAAAGATTTATGGGGCCACAAGGGGACATAACTCCTTCATTAGTGCAAATCTGAAAGCCCTTCACCCAGGCATGATTGTCATAGTCCATGGACTAGGTGGACCCACTGTGCAGCCCCCAGGGATTATTTTTTATTATGGTACTTTAAGGTGTCTAGTAATGGATTCAGGATGTTCCCCAGAAATAAATTTGTTCCTACTACATCTAAAACTTCAATATTTAAAGAGTACTTGAAAGTTTTCAGTACATTTCTCTATTTGGGTTAGGGGAACGTTTTTATCTTTGTTTTCATTGATATTTTATAGATATAAATCATATTTGATATCATTATAAAGAGAACATGTTCAGCTTTTATAAAATACAATGTTGGTTGGTGTAGCTGCTACTATGACATCATAAAACTCATTTTTTTGGAAAAAACACTGGGGGTGTTCTGTAGGTCTCAGTAAAATTCATTAAATTTGGACTGGTAGTTTTGGAGGAGATGATTACAATTTGAAATCTTACGCACAACCTACAGCACATATCAGACAATAGACATTGAACCATCCGAATAGCTTATCTGAGCTTTAAGCTCCAAGTAGCTTAAAATTCACCTGTAGTTCGAAAAATGGACCATTTTAAACAGTAAGGGTGTTGCTAGCAAAAAAGAAGATGCTTGCCCCTCTGTAGCACCCGACTCCACTCCTCTGATGGAAGTTTGCCTAATTTGCCAGCTTCAAAGTTTATACTTTGCTTTGGGATTCTGGTTTGGCCATGGATTAATATGTTTGTTTTTTATTAAAACACCTATGATTATATGTTTTGACTGGAGGGGAGAAATAACATTTTAAGTACATGTCAAAGTTTCTTTCACTTATATCAGGTGGTAAAGTTTTTGTATGGAGGTAACTGGAGTATCTGGATAAAACCACTGACTTTTTCAAGAAAACTGACAATTTTTTAACTAGTATCTGCTGATTAGGATTCAAACTTGAACAGGGAGTGACCCTGTGATATGCAAGACTGTGCTTTAGACACTCTTAACCTGAATACAGCATTTATCACCACCTAGGTTTGAAATCCACTTGGGCAGATCCTAATATGAGAACATTACTAGGCCTTTTGCTAGTTTCAAAGAGACCGTCACACAGTAGCCCAGAGGGAATCTGTGACATACCCATACAAATACAGACACAGAATATCAGAATAATACATCTTTAATTATATAATAATACATTTCAATATGTGCAATCTTAAAATTGTTTTAACAATAATTTTATTAAATACTTCATAGCTCAGCCATGTACCTTACTGCTACAGCTTTCTTTCAACATGACTAAGATTAAGACTGGTTTTTCCCTTATTTCTCTGTTTCTTACTTGGCACATTTTAGAGGCTTTTACTAGCCGTAAATCCTATTTTTCTGGTATATTTCTTTGTCAAGTAGTTGTCAAAATTCCAATGAATTTAGTATAAAAACAGCAACCTACTGTTTCAAATTTTGTTAGCATTGACATGACTTGTAGTATTTGACATCACTGAACATTAATGCGATACAATTTACATAATAGATCTATGTGACTTTGGACGGACTACTCTTTATTGGGTTTCACTGTGCAGGATATGTAGATGTATCCCATGACATGTTAATGAATCCTGCAGTATTTCATTCACACTGTCTTTATATCAACAGATCTAGATCTATTACCCCTACATGCCTGATGATTCACAATAGACCTATAGAGATATTCTGCTCATGTTCATTTCCATGGAGCACCATTTCCGAATCCGATGCACACTTATTTCATAAAGAGGTGGATATTCAGCAAAATCAGGATCTGCTGCCATACATCATACAAAAATAATTCAAAAACCTCTCATAAAATGAGAGCTTGCAGTCAAAAGCACAGTTCACGAGGTGGAGGCTTTGTGGGTATTTTTCCGAGGGTGAAAGTCTGTGCTTGAAACGCTGACAGTTCTTCCTGTGTCAGTTTATCAAGAGGGGTATATACACTACTCGGCTGTCCCATTTGTGCTGTATGATGTAGCTGCTGCTGTTGTTGTGGTGGTGCTGGTTTGCCAAAAAGTCCAGTGCCAGCACTAGTTTGGCCTAGTTTCGGAGTTGAACTCATGCCCTCTCCTGAAGCACCACCTGCCGATGAAAATAAATCTTGTCCTGGAGTAGCACCAAAGAGATTAACGGAAGGCGTGGCAATAAACCCAGCTCCACTTTTAAATCCACTGTTAGCAAATGAAGATCCAGCTCCTGATAATGGAGTAGAAGAAAACATAGATGATGAATCAAAACCTGAAGTCTGATTTGAAACCTGCTGAGTTGTTCCAAATGCACCTGAAGGTACAGCTGGAGAGGCTCCAAATGTACTTCCTGGTGCAGGTTTTCCAAATAGTCCAACACCTCCAGTTTGAGTTGTTCCAAAAGGTCCTGTGCTTCCAGCCTGAGGTGTTCCAAATGTACTTGCAGATCCTGTTTGTGCTGTTCCAAAGGGATTAGGTGTACTTGTCTGCGATGTTCCAAAAGCACCCCCTGTTGCAGGCTGGGGTGTTCCGAAAGTACTGGTGCCACCTGTCTGGGCAGAACCAAAAATATTTGCTGATCCTGTCTGGGTAGATCCAAATGGACTCTGACTTTGACCAAATACATTTTGAGTATTTCCAAATGGACTGTTACTTGCAGGTGATCCGAATGCATTAGTACTTTGTTGAGTTGTAGATCCAAATGGTGATGTACCAGAGGTTGGACTGCTAAACAGTGACACACCTAGAGATACAAAAAATTAATTATATACAAATATAAATATACATCAAAACTTGAAATTCTACAATAATTCATAGAATTATAATTCATCTACACTGTGGTAACTCATTTGGTAGAGAGTGCTCGCTCCGTAAGTGGGAGGCCGTATGTACGAAACCTGACTGGGTCTGACCCAAGACTTGAAAGAGGGTAGTGAATGTTCTTTTGCCAAGCACTCGGCTTCACAAAATGAAAGTCATGGTCCATTCCGATGGGAACTTAAAAGTTAGGGGCGGCACTATAAAGAACCCTGCTGTATAATGCCATCAGCCCAACAAACAGGCAAAATTTCTGCACCTTAGCCTATAGCTGGCAACATCTCAATATAAGTGAAATATTCTTGACTGGGACATTAAAAACCATTACTCAACCTCAACTCTATAATTCATTTATTCTAAACCCCAAATTATGGACTTTGGATCTAATCTCAGCAATGACATATGTAACGTTTTTTGTAAATCACATTCTGTTTCATTATAACCAGTGGTTTAAATATGTCCTTATCTTGTGTTTTGTTTTCACTTAAGAAATGACATTCTGCTCATGGTATTTCAAGGGGTAATGCAAGATAGTGTGGTGTATGCCAAATCTGATGAAGGGCATTACCCCTTGAAATGCCATGAGCAGAAATGTCATTTCTTATATTTACAATTTTTTATTTTAATAAATATTTTGATTTGTTTTAATCCTTGGCGCTATTTCTTCCATACCTGCTCATGTGAGATAGGAATTTAAGCCATGCCAGATTGGCGTATCTCACGTGATCACATGACCCCCTGTGCGCTACATGACGTAATATTGCGGGAAAATTGATACACATCAAGGGTCATGACCCCAATTGTCTTTCATAGGAATTGCAATACAGTTGCTTCTGTATATTTTTCATCGAAGACAGGTACAGTCATATTGTAAATATATGTCTTTGAAACAACAATCACTGTTTCTTCCATCAATCCTGAACTGACCACCTCGATATAAGCGAAAAAAAACTTGAATGGGATGTTAAACACCATTATTCAACTCCACTCTTCTTAGATGGAACCACTGCGGTAGCTAAGTTGGTAGAGTGCTCGCTCCGTAAGTGGGAGGTCGTGGGTTCGAACCCCGGCCCCGTCTGACCCAAGACTTAAAAGTGGGTAGTGACTGTTCTTTCACCAAGCACTCTGCATTTGGAATTGAAAGTCATGGTTCTTTCTGATGGGAACTTAAAATAAACAAGGTCCCATGTCTTGGTAGGCTTGGCACGATAAAGAACCCTGCTGCATAATGCCATCAGCGCAACGCACAGGCAAAATTTCTTCACCTTCGCCTATAGCTGGCGACATCTCGATATAAGTGAAATATTCTTGACTGGAACGCCATTATTCAACTCTACTCTTCTTAGATGGGATGCCAAGTTATCAGGTTATTCCCTATCATTTCTAGCAGATTATGGATTTATTTAGCATATGGGTGGAATGGAGCAGTATAAAATTAAATGACATATCACTTGAAATATCACTCCCTATAAAAATGTACATACCTCCATATGATGAACCAGTCCTGCAAATTCAGAAAAAACATGTTTTGTTAAATTATTTTTATTAATCATGGTATATAAATTTTTCTCACCCCTTACTAGAGACCAATCTCTAATAAGAAAACAACTATTCATTTTCACAATCATACATTGCAAAGATAAATATTTCTTCAATCTTGTCTATAACTGGTGACATCTTGATATAAGTGATATAATCTTGATTGCAGTTGGGACTCTTATTCTGACTCGCTAATCATTCACACTCTCACTCACTCACTCACTTACTGACTTATTTGTCACAAATTCATTCAGTCTATAACTGGTGATATCATGATATAAGTAAAATAATCTTGATTAGAGCTGGGACAATAAACTCTTATTCTGCCTCACTAATCACTCACACTCTCACTCACTCACTCACTAACTTACTGACTTATTTGTCACAAATTCACTCAGTCAGGTCATTGGAGATTGAGTATTTTAAAGTGTGACCTAACAGAATAAAAAGCCTATCACTAAGCTGGGTTTGAATTTTAGTTGGATAGATGTTGAGTGTGAAAAAATTGTCAGTTTGTTACAGCCCAATTTCTCTTACCATCCCAGAACTCACTACCTTAAAATAATTGAAGAATCTTGACTATGGCATGAAACTTCATTTTTCACCTCATTTACACACTTACTCATCCAGCGACATTAGTTACTCAATCAGCCATCACTCACTCATCTACTCAGTCATCATTCACTCATCATTCATCCATCACTCACTCCATAATCACTCACAAACTCACTTATTCAGTGATCAATCACACAAACTCGCTCACTCTCTCGGCCATTATCTCACACATATTCACTGTCTTGTTAGATATATATGTTACCTGCTATTTTTCTTTATTCTGTAATCTTCAATCAAAGATATCTACAACACCAGATATCATAAACAAATTTAGTATATATATAAAATTTGACAAACAATAACCATACTTTGTTAACATTACTGTATTATCACTTATTTTTCGCGAGTAGAAAAATTTTGCGTCAAGACCATCTTGGCCTTATTCGCAAATAATTAAATTCGCGTTTGGAATCTTATTGAATACAACATATGTATGTCAACATAGAAATATCTATGTGCTGGAAATGTTTGCGTGATATTTGAATTCGCGAATGGGATCAGTCGCGAATTTACTCGAAAATAAATCTCTCGCGAAATAAAAGTGATCTACATTACTTCACATTCAGTGTTCCACAGTGCCATAATCATTCCTTAACTAAGAGAGTTTTTAATACAGTAATTGGCATTTACATCACAGTCTGGAATGTTTCACTAATATTGAAACAGTCAGTTCAGGATTGATGATGTACCCAGAGCAAACCATCAACCTTTGGCATACTAGTATTTGCCCTCAGTGAGGTTCAAACTTAGGGGGTGAGAGATTCTGTGATTTGTAAGTGTACGCTTTAGAACACTATGCCACTAAGGCCCACCCCCCCCTTCCATAAACAGGATGAGAAATTCTATTACTTTTTTTTACTTGTACAATGAAAAGTGGTCACCTTTAGAAGTACCGTGATTGGTAAGTGAGCACTTTAGACAACTTGGCCACCAAGACCATATAATGCAACACATGAAAAAACTATTTAGCCATTAATTTTCAAAATGAACACTCACCATATTTAGCCATTAATTTTCAAAATGAACACTCACCATATTTAGCCATTAATTTTCAAAATGAACACTCACCAATTTTTGTTTTAGCTGCAGGCCTGGAGTCTTTAACATCTGTCTTTTATTATAAAAATCTGTGGCTAGTTTCTGAACTTGATGCTCCTGTAATATAGAGAAAATTAAAAATATGCATAACTTTACAGTGTCTCATAAGTCTTTTAGGCTGTATGTCATGATATTTTATCTTTGTATTGTATATGTTATTATGTATGTTTTATGGCATGTGGCAAAAAAAAATTCAAACAAAAAAGTTAATTCCGAAATTAAAATTTTCAGCAACAAATTGTCACATTATTGTAATAAAATAGAAGGTACAGAAAACATAGCACTGCTGTGCTGTTGTACGGCGTAGTTGGGAAAATGGTGTTGTGGCAAGACAGAATATAACCGAAAATCACACATCCCCCCAAAGGTTCAATCTATGGATAGTCCGACGGATGTTTTTTGGAAAAAGAAACAATGTACCAAACCATGTATTGCTAAATTAAATGGTAGAAAATAATAATTTCATAAACATATGAAAAAGACAATGAGTAATCAAAATTTAAAAAAGTTGTACCCGATGCGATCGTTTTGTCATTTCGGATAGAGAGAAAGTAGAGTTTTGCAGACCCTACCGTCGCTATGAGGGGGTACATTCTAGCGGCTGTATGTAACTGGATCATTTGCTGTTCAATCTGGGTTTCATTATTAAACTGCTGATTATCACTCACAATATTCCTGTTTCATGTTAATGGTGAAGTATTTAAAATCCACATGTGGTCATTTGCACACAACACTGTATGAATTATCTCCCTTTCACGAAAGTGAAATCTAATCGATAAACAGTTTTAAACTATGACAAAATTGCCTCAACTTCAAAATACGTTATCATACCCTTCAAAATAAATTTAAATTACCGTAGATTTTATGAAGAATTATTTAAATCAACCTGCCATTGCTGTTTATTTCATAAAAAGTTATGATTTTACATCGTAGGACGCAAAATTCTCAGACTACTTTTTATTGTAAACACGAGATCAGTGTTGGATGCATCCCGTCACAATAATGTACTAGATTCTGAAATGTATTCCGAAAATATATTCCAAATGTGCATATATAACCAAATGCATTACCCATCTCAGAATACATATCTCACGATAAAACAGATATATTTCTTTCACGCTCATTTACCAGGCGCACTATTTCCATGCGTATTCATATCTTATAATTTCATAGCAAAGAAGCCCGATATCTTGGAAGAAAGCGATAGCAAAGTACGCCTTCACTATCGTGAAACGCCGTACAAAAATGGTTCAATGTTATCTGATTTTTGTTTCAGTGGAAAAAACAAAACAAACTCACATAAACCTGTCCATTACCAGAACCATTAGCTTCATATGCTTCTGATCTTAATTCTTCTTGTGACTTGTCATCAAAATCTAAAAATATAAAAAATTATTAGTTAATTAATCAATATGACATTGTTTAGTATCACATCAGTTTTTGGCCGATTTTTCAGTTAATCAAAATAAGAAATTTCCAAGGATTTATTGAGTGATTTATTGAAAGTAGGGGTGTAAGGATATACCGGTATATCGGTAAACCGTGATGTGCACACTAGACCGGTTTGTATCGCGATACACTAAATGAAAACCGGTATTTTGCAATACATTTACTGTATGCTTGTTAGACTGTTGAATGTCACTCGGACGCTTGAAATTACATATATATACCTATTTTAATTTTTCACAGCACTCTAGACGGCCTTTTCGAAATACAATTCCTCATCAGTAGTAGAATGACGATTTTGAAAATAAATATTTTTGACAAGCACACACGTGGTAAAGTTTTAGTCATTAATATGTTTGTAATATATACGAAAGCTGTAGAAGTAACAATTAAGCGTGTGATTGAGAGTGATTAACAATGTCGTCGTAGTCTAGTCAGTTTTTGTCTACTAAAGAACATAGACTTTATAATTTTATTATAATTTATGTGTTTCATCTTGGAATTTATGAATAAAAGCCAAGAAGTAAAATAACCATGAATGTATTGAAGACTATTGTTAAATTTGTACTGACCTTCTTATGTCAGACCTGTAAAAACAATGTACCGTGATACGTATTGCAATACACACATCATGTATCACAATATATCGCGAAACGACACTGCCGTATCGTTACACCCCTAATTGGAAGTATATCTGTTTTGGGTGTGTACTAGCAATTTTCAAGTTGATAAAATAGCACAATTTTCAATCCACCACCAAATTAAACATGATCATAGCACACAAACTAATCCAAGAGATTGATGCAAATTCAAGTCCATGTGAATTTACACAACTGAGAGAGAGAGAGAGAGTTGAATAGTGCTGTTTTACACCCCCAGTGAAGTCTCTTTCACTTATATCAAGGCAGTAAGTTCAGGGGTGCTAGAGAAAACCAGATTTCCCTGAGGATACAACTGAACTTCTGTAAGCAAACTGACACACTTTCTCACTCCAAGATCTACCCACGTGGAGTTTGGTACTAGGCAGTGAGCGCCACTGTAACTACAACCTTTATAACACATGGCCAACAAGGCCCAAAGAGACAGATGGGATAAATGTAGGGGGCAAGGAATCTATAGGCTTGTAACTCAGTCCTGTTACTTGTCTGGAACAAAGCTGAAAACATTCTATAGACTTTAATCTAACTATACCTGGTATACACGGACAGTCTTTTTCAAAACCAATACAGGAGAATGGCCACATTTTGTTTTGCTCCCAATCTTTAATTTCTGATATCAATGTGTTTCTGAAAAATAAAAATCAAATTTACAGTCGGCATCATAATTACAAACTGGGAGACTTGGTGGCAGAGTGGTATAAAGGGCTTTCAGGGATTTATCAGGGTCTTCTGGGAAAAGGCCCTAAACTAAAAATTGGGAAAAACTATCAACTTTTTGCTCATTTTGGGAAACTTGGACATCATTTTTGATGCCACTAATGCTTTTAGATTATCGAGATTATAAAAAAAAACAGCTGATTAGGGGGCTTTCACAAAATTTACTTCCGTTTTCATTTAAAAACAACACAGTTTTCTAATTGGGAATTTTCTCAGCCGATTTTGGGAAAAATCAACATTTTTTCCATTGGGAATGGGGCCTTATTTCGGCCCTAAATAGGCCTTTGATAAATCCCTGGCTTTTGTATCACAGCACCTCTCACCACCTAGGTGCAAGTCCCACTTAAGACAGATCCTACTGTACTTCCAGAAATACTATATTTGCCCTAAAAGTGTAATTATCAGGAAAATTGTAACGATTTTGATGTTTATTTGTTCAAAATATCTATACCCAACCAAATTATTTTTTATTTTGTTTTACAAGCAGTTCAAGTATGTTGTTTATAGAGAGAAAATGGCCTTTTTTCAGATAATTATACCTTACATACAGCCCCGTTAGGACCTCTATGCAAATAAGAGAAGAAAGGTTATAATTTAACCTGTAAATGATATTTTAATCTTTCACCCCAGGTGTGTACCTGTTTACTATATATATATATACTTTTCACAGGTAAGAATAGGGACCATACCCTATTGAAACTACGTGACAATTTAAACAATCAATTGTTTGATGCAACTTAAGGTCATATAAAAATGCTGAAGTTAGCAAAAAAAGCTAATTTTTCTATATGAGGGGCAAATATAAAATCACTTAACTGAAAGAACGCCAAAATTCCTGTTGGGTACAGAAATTTAAAACACTATTTTCATAATTTGAAAGACAAACGTTTAGTTATAATCAAGTAAAAAATAAAAGATCGACTATATAGTATTTCTGGAAGTACAGTAGTGTGAAAAGCTTGTTAGTTTGCTTGCTGCAGGTTGGTGGTTTTCTCAGGACACTCCTTTTTCCTCCACCATAAAAAAACTGACTGCGTCAAAAAAATAAAGAATCTTGACTCATCTATCTTATTTGTACAAGAAATCAAAGTGGCCATCAGGCAAACTATATTTTTGATAATGATAATTTTTTAAATTTTTAAACTGCAGAACTTGTCTAAACAGAGAGACAATAAGCATCCATATGTTGACATTTGCAAGTATTAGGCAGAAGAATGGTGTAAATTGCATGCTTACAAATCTTTGACTCTCTCTCTCTCTCTGTCTGTCTGTCTCTGTCTGTCTCTCTCTCTTGTCTCTGTCTGTCTGTCTGTCTCTCTTACTCTGTCTCTCTCTCTCTGTGTCTGTCTGTCTCTCTCTCTGGTGTCTCTCTGTCTGTCTGTCTCTGTCTCTCTCTAATGCTTCTTTTTTTGTTCATCTCACGACTCATGTATCATCTTAATCAACAACTGATGATGATATAGTTTGAATAGAAACAAAAATCATAAAATCCAAAAAAAAGTGACTGATATGTACAGTTTTTACCCAACGGTCACATATGTGTATACCGGTACATGTACTAATATGAAAAATATAATAAAAATTCAATCAATTTCAAATTTTAAATACAAGATATGTATAAGATCCAAAGACTAACTACTGTAATACTCTCTACTTACATGACATCATTTGGAGATACTTGAGCTGTTGTCTGTTTTTGGCCCTGCTGTTTTTGATTATCATTTGATGACCATTTGAATGGATTCTGGTTTCCTCCTGATCCAAAGGAATCTCTAAATGTTACATTGTGATGACCACCACCTCCACCCCCACGTCCACCCCTACCCCCTCCTCCTCCACCCCCTCCTCCAAACAACTGTCGCTGTGCTGTGTATGCATATCCTGCTGTAAAAAGCCAAAGAAAATATCAATCAGTCAATGCAATTGTGGTGGGTCAGACTCAACAGGTAGCTGATTAGCTCAATTAGCTCAATAGCGTTAGAGCTAGCATTGGGAAGGTACAAGTCCTGGTTTAGCTACTGCATTTTTTCGTCTTACCTGTTAGATTTGGGAGCTCATCCTACCCTGAGCAGCGGCCGACAAACAGGTTGGTCCCAGGGAAGAAGCTGGTGTGATTTACGAGAGTTAGATTGAAACAAAGGACAAGTCAAGTGTTGCAATCCGGACTCAACAGGTGTCTGATTAGCTTCATTGGTAGAGCGCCCCACTAGTATTGGGAAGGCCCTGGGTTCAAGTCCTGGTTTGGCCACAGCATTTTTCTCCTTTCCTGTGAAGTGACCAGAGCTAAAAACCCTTTATACCCAGGACAGTGATTGAACCTGCCACCTTCTACTTTGGAGTCAAATGCTCTACCACTGTGATACCCAGGTTTACAGCTTTCGGGAGTGTAAATTACACTACACCTGTTACATAATCATGTTTACACATTGAACAAGACGATATTCCACCGAGGGATTAAATCTCAACACAGTATTGAACAGAGCATTTCATTAGTTTTTATGAATTATACAAAATGAACACGATGTATTCAAAGGACCTCGAAAACATCAAGTCCGAATAATCAACTCACTAAAGTAAACCCCTGGAAAAAAATGCGGAAAAAATTATTCACGATTTGCTTACCACTTCCACCACTTGGGTGTTCATTCCAGCAATTGTTGCCATATCGACAATTTCCCTGCATGAAAAATTTACAAATAGCCATTTTGACTATATTAAAGTACGATCAGTATTTTCACAAAACTACGTCAAACATTAAATTCAAAGTCGCAAATTACACAAAAGCATGAAAACGAAAGTTGGTAAATTTCCGGAAGTCGTCTATTTTCTATAAAACAATAACCGGATACGTTTTGTGTGATAAATTCCGGAAAATAAGAAATGTGCAGTGGCAGTACAAAAGTTGGAAATTTTATAAATTTTAGTCTTAATATATGTTATTTTAAAAGATACTGACACTCCAAATTTTAAAATTGAAATTTTATTGCCTGACCTAAATTTTGTTTTTGTGTGTTTATCAAGCATTACTACTTTTTTTGAAATCCAACAACCCTACATGTATTATATATTACGAAAAGGATATATTATTATTATTATTATTAATATTATTAATATGACAGTATGGTTAGAAATAACTGGAGTACCCATACAAAACCATCCAACTGACAACTTTTTTGCACAAAGATTTGGCCATAGAGGCATCCTATGGATAATGATTTCTGGTATACACTATACAACCATATTGCTCTATACCAGGCAACCTGTAAACACACTAATGGAGTAAGAGTTTTTATGTCCCAATGAAAAATATTTCAATTACATTAAGGTGGCTTTATTCTGGTATGGAAGGGAAACCACAGTACCTGGAAAAAGCTACATTCATTAGAGAGCCAAATGACAAAATTTCTCCACTATGATCTGTCGGAGTTAGATTTAACCAAGACACTGAGAGGCATGACCTGTCAGCTTGGGTTTTTGATCATTTGGCCACTAAGGCCCCACTTTACTGTGTGATTTACAAGAATTGTAATTTAATTTTGCCAGTGTACCACAAGATGCCCTCTATCTTTTGTGTTGGAAGATTATGTCCAATGGAAATGGAATGGCAATTAGCAAACGTTCAGCTATTTGTGATAAGAGCAAGTTTAAACATTTAAACTAACAGCAAGTTTGTGTATGCACAGATCTATGAGTGTGTTTAATGGTCGGTCTTGTACTAGTGCACATTCAAGGCGAATTAAAGGTGCTAGTTTAGAGCCAGTATATATCACAGACAAGCATACCACTCCCCAAATCACATTATATAGGTGAACCAGTAAATACTCTGTCCTCTAAATACTGAACACCAGGAGAAGATCTGTAACTTTAAAGTCTTATGTATAAACCAAGCTGAGGTTTGAACCCACAAATTCCCACTCACTAGGCAGACACTCTACAACTGAATCACTGATTAATTGTATGCCGTTTTATGTTCTAGTAAGGAATATTTCACTTATATGGAAATGTTACCAGCTATAGGTGAAGTGACAGAAATTTTTACCTTTGCAGTGCACTCAGGGTAATGCGCAGGGATGGTTCTTTAACTGCCACGCCTGCTGTGACACAGAGCATCGGTCTCTTCAGAAGGACCCAAGGATTTATTTCTAATTGAAGAGTGCTTGGAGAAAGATCAGTCACTACCGATTTTCAAGTCTTGGCAAGATCCTGGTCAGGGTTCGAACCCAGGACCTCCCACATATGGAATGAGCACTCTGCTGAGGCACAGAGGGGTGGACTATAATTTACATGAAGAATAACACGACCAATCATAAACAGACATAAAGCACCATTTATTAAGTGTCACAGGTGAAACAGTATAAGATTACTTTATACACTGATGATAATATGACATATATATACTAATTATTAATTAACAATAATTATAGAACATTATACATATATAATAAACAGTAACAATAATAATAATTATAAATATAATAAATAAATACGGTAATGCATATCTAATCATCAAGCCCGGATTTCACAATCATTTCTTAACGAAGATTTACCTTAACTTAAAACTGGCAAATTTAAAATTTGAATAATTTTGTTAATTTTAAGATAATCATGAATTTAAAATGTCATAATGAAGACCACCCTGAGGTCATAACAGTAATATGCACTCATGTTCAAAAAGGTATTAACTCCCAGGAAACTGAGCAAACAAACTCCAGTCAATGATATGCACATCTTAAGCAATGTTAATGTTTTGCACCAAACTTGGTAAAATAGTGCAACAAAGTTTTGGAGAATACCCGGTAACTCTGACAAGACATGAAAAGACGGAAATTTGAATTTAATATCCGTCATTCTTTGAAAGCCGAGGTTAAAATCTGACAAAACTAGAAAACTAATCCAATAAGCTTAAAGCAAAAATTAAACAACTTATTATCTTAAAATCTAACAAAATTATTCACACTTTAAATTTATCCTATTTCATTTAGAAAAATCGTAATTAAATTTACATGTAGTTAAGCAATGATCATGAAACTAGGGCCTAAACTATTACAGGATTTCATATATATGTATATATTAGGTTTGACTTTTATTGAGGTTTTATAATAAGACAAATAAATGGGGTCCCCCGCTGTACCATGTGATACCCCCTAATGTTTTCGTGGGATAGTTATTTCCATTGGATATGTAATCTTATCTAACATTAGACTAGTTTTTCTGTCTGTATTTGATGAAATACAAGTTTTATCGAACATGCGTGATACAGAATCTTGTATCACCACAGTGTGGTGATACAACATTGGCGGTAAAGTACACGTGCACTTCTCATTGTGATGTTATTGGGGAATCTCCGATTTGTCAAATGTAAACAATGACGTCTTACTACAAAACATGTCATAACATAGTTCAGTGGTTTTCTGTGGTAAAATGTATTTTTTTCACAAAAAGTTGGGTTTTGTATTATTTTAATGACCTAATAGGAAATGTCAGATAAAAATATCATATACACAGTGTGTATGTACAACCCTTCGTATCAGGTCTCGTGCTTTTTTCGTAGCTGTATCACTACTTGTCGCACAAGCGCGACTCGTAGCGATACGACTACAAAAAAAGGACTCGACCTGATACTGAGGGTTGTACATACACACTGTGTATATAATATGTATATATTAGCTCACATTTTCTCATAAAAAGAACTTTGTTCTGTAAATTTGTGATATTAAGGGGCGTTGATCACATGGTACAGTGGCGAAACCCAAGTAACAGCACAGTTAAAAATCATCCAAGAAACATGAAAACAAGAAAATTGTGAATTTGAAGTTTCCTATTTTCAGCTTAATTGGGTAGTTCTAAAAAAATTGAAACAGATACATTCAAAAATTGTTATAATGCTACTTGATAGCTTTGCCACCTTAATTATTGCTATAGTATTTTGAAGTCCTAAAATCAGTTTCTTTTATTATTTTATTTTTATAAAAATATCCCCCCCCCCCAATTTACAGCAAAAACTAACTGATAACATCAACATTTTACTGAACAAATCAGTGGCGGATTTAGCGGGGGGTGCTTAATATGTCGCTAATAATACATATTGTTCATTTTGATTTTTCGATGAACAATATGTATTTTTCGATTTCCTCTTTGATGCAGCTCAGATTGCACCAGAATGCAGGATTTTTGCGCCATTTTTTCAAAATTTTCCGGACCCCCTAGAAGGGTCGAGCTTTTGGCTCTCACAATATACACCCCCTCTTTCTAAAATTCTGGATCCCCCTCTGCAAATGGTGGCAATGAAGTGAAGGTTTTACTGCATTTTATGTGACTTCTATTTTTTTTAAACTTTTGCCTTTGCTTGTAGTTTCAATAGCCTAAATATTATTTCAATACAATGGCAGAATAATCAAAGTTTGGTTTTAAAAGGCTTCTGTGGGCCCATAAATTCATAGGAATGTTAAATGGATTACACACTATTGGTATAAATTGAGAAAATTCAATAATATTTTTGTGAAAAGATATGTTTTGCACGATTAATGGAACCCCATTCACAACCCCAAATCAGGCAGATCGATAGCCCTGCCACATAGCTTTCCTAAGTAAAAAGTAGGTCAGTAAAATTTTGAATTGTTCGTACTGGTTTTAGTTTTGAAGATATAACCAAAAGTTTAAAAGGCAAAAAATAATACTGTTGGTTACAACATGATGTAAAAATGGTTAATTTTGCAATTTTCATCATCTTGATTATTTCCCCTGTGGTGGGTAACTTCCAGATTTTTCCATTTGTACCTTCTGGATGCTAAAATGTTACAATTTTCACACCAATGTATTATTATGATGGTTTCTCTCATTTTCCATATTTGTGAAAATTACTCCCTCACAAAAATTGCCATGTTTACTATATGGTTTTCTATGTTTTAATTAATTACAATGTAAAATGAAACATCAAGAATGAAAAAGGACATGGAACTACATGTATACTAAAACATATTTTATTATGCCAATGTTTATGTTTTCCAAGATTTGAAAAAAAACAAAGATAAAAAATTTCCAATTAAAAAGTTGACGAACAAGGGATACATTTTGACAACAGAAATTTTCAAAAATAACTTTATTTATATCTCATAAAATTGATTGTTCACTGCCACATGTACATGATGAAATTATTCATGAATACATTATTTGTGTGATGAACGAATTTCATGTATTGAAAAATATGTGTACATCATGTTTATGAAAAATAATTTGTAAGGGCCCAGTTGTTAAAAACTCTGTAAGCTTTACCAATGGGGTTCGCCGCTGTACCACGTGGTCAATACCTCATAACGTTTGTGCAGAACATTTTGGAAAACGTCAATGTTACAAATTCCTGGAATAACGTCGTTTTTACGGGAAAGCGTCATATTGTGCAATTCCATGTCCATTGGAAACAAGCGTTTCACAGACACGTTAAAAGGTATCACGTGGTACAGCAGCGAGCCCCATTGGTTACCGGTAGTTAAAATTTGTATTTCATATTTTCGGCAATATTTATGAAATGTCTAATTATCAAAGTGAAGTAATTTAAATCAATTTTTTTTATCATCAGATTTATTTTCATTTTAATAACATTTCAAATATTCACTAACCAATTTGTTAAGGACACAGAGCTTTGAACAAATGGACCCAATTTACAATATAAAAATCATTGGATAAAATATGAAATTAACGTTCACAACACATTTCCTTTATTTCTTAAGTTGAAAATCCATTTTATGTCAGCTGTGTGTCATTATTTTGGAGTGGAGTGCAGTAATGGTGTTGCATGCCCCAGTCAAGATTCTATCAATTATATTGTGATGGTCAATTCAGAGATGGTTTAGGAAATCAGAGTGCCTGGAGAGAAAAAACACCTTCAAGAAGTGAAATACCGGTAACAAACTTTCTCCTCATGTTAGGATCTGCCCCGAGCGGAATTGGAGCCTAGACTTTGTGATCCATAAGCCAACATTTTGGGGCACTCAGTAACCAAAACCCCTATTGTAGAAAGAGTCGAAAACTAACCTTTAATCTCTCAATTTAAGCTTTGAAAATTGGGTTGAAAACCAGTCTTATAAATTTGTTACTTATATATGTAATTACACAATGTATACCAAATCCAAAATATAGTGTGTTCAAATCACATTTCCAAAAGCTAAGTAAAAATTGTGAAAACTGACAAATTAGGTTGAACACATGAACTCCTATCAGGGCATTGAGGCCAGGTTGCTCCGTAAGGGCATGCACTTCCTGTTTAGCTAGCTGCACCTGCCATATGTTAAATTAAAATTGAAAAAGGGAAAGAACAAGGAACATGGAGCAATGGAACATCAAATATATCCAGGATAATTTAAATTAACAAATACATTGTACTAAAATACCTTAGGCCCTCAAACAACAATTATTTACACTGAGGTAGTTAGGATTGGATTAACAGCTGATTGAGGGAAACCTGAGCTGGAATTAAATCAATTAAACAGGGTTTTTATTTTAATATAGTGATGGGTTTCGCCACTGTACCAAGTGAAACCCCTAACATTTATGCAGAACAATTATTTTATTGTATATAGAATCGCACCAGTTGACGTTTTCCCATAAAAACGATATTTATTACAGGAATTGCAACATAATTAAATTTTCCCAAAAATGTTCCGCACAAATATTTAGAAGTATGATCACATGGTATAAAAGGCAAACTCCATTTAATTTTTATAACATTTAAATTTATTTTTGTCATGCACCATAAGTCCCCCCTTTTTGACATTAGGATTCATTTTGCCTGCAAATCTGCAAAAGTATGCAAAAACATGAAACCAGCTTTAAATCTGGAATTACATTACCTATATCAGGGTCCAGTGAGTTCAAAGCTTGATTAGTTTCTTTAACTACCACATCAAAAACCATTACCAGATACAATAAAGAAAAGAAAATGGCATTGGATTGGGCACATAATAAGACTAGAACAGGGAAACATCACGAAGCATGCTCTGGACTGGAATCCACAGGGAAAGAGGAAGAGAGGGCGCCCAGTAACAACATGGCAGAGAACATCAGATAACGATCTGAGGTTGATCCAGATGTCATGGGGAGAAGCCAAACGAGCTGCACATGACCAGGACAGATGGAGATCTATTGTCGAGGCCCTATGCCCCTCCAGGGGTGCAGAGGATTAAGTCAAGTAAGTCAGTCAATATTTGAATTTTGAAATTTTTTAAATATGTTGTGAAATAAATATTGAAAATGTTGAAAGTGAAAAGACTTTCATCAAACTAAAGCACATTGTATAAAACTATCAATTTGATAATGATATGTTGGTTTGTATTGATATGTTAATTTTTTTTATAATCGCTGATTAAACCAATCTAGCTTTGAAAACTGCAGGGGTCCTGATTTTCTGCTGCAACAATAAAACATGTACAGTTGAACCTACCATAAAGGCCACCTTCATACAAGGACCACCTGCTTTTAAAGACAAGTAAACTTTTATTCCGATTGCTCTTTATTCATGCTATTTGAACCTGTATATAACGGCCACCATCACTGGTTCCCTTTGGTGGCCTTTATAGACAAGTTTGACGGTACGATGTGGATTTTATTCTTTTAATTCTAGTTCCATGAAATGAAAAAATAACAACTTACAAACTTACAAAAACTACCTTCAAGCTATATTCCTGTTTCTACAGACTAAATCTTTGTTTATAACCTATGTTTCCATTCCTGGTAGCCAAAATCGCCATTGGCTACTAATTTCTGAGGAATTCTTTCAAAAAGTAACCTATTTTAGCAAATTTGTGGAAAAATACTTTAAAAAGGACTATAGTTTTACAAATTTTGGAAATTTGACTACTAATTATTTTAAATTTATGGAAACCTAGTATAACTAATTATAATTGCAAGAGATAAGAAATAAGTTACCTTGCCTGGCCTCAGTTTACACAATCATTTCTTAACTAATGTTTTCCTCAACTTCAATCTGGCATATTTGAAAGCTGAATAATTGTTGTCAGTTTTCAAGATCTTCATGAATTAAAGATGGCATTCTGAAGATGACTCTTAAGTTTATTACATTTACATTTTAATTTTGTGGAAACTTTTTATTGGTACATGTTGTAGTTTACGTATTATACCAGTTTTAATTTTACAGCACTAGATGACCGTTTCGGAATACAATTCCTCATCAGTATTGCTTGGACCAAAATTATGAAACCAAAATTATTTTAAAGATGTTGAAAAGCTACCCAAAGGACCAAAATATATTTTACCAAATTAAGCTAAGGACATACTTTGCATGAGGGAGTATACCTCATAGTATATTTGAGAAATTTCAAATTTTAACTTGCAGGAAATTTAGACAATTATAGTATATTTCTGACAATAATACGAAATTATTGCCTACTGAGTTTTTGATATCCTCGGGGCACCAGCCACCAGTACCATAAAATGTTGCCAAAATTTACTAAATTTAAGTTAAGGAAAATCTTGGTTAAGGAATGATTGTGAAACTTTGACCTGCTCCTATATTTCAACATGCTTGTTGCCATTCGGACATATGTGGCCTCTAAGAATAGCCTGCCACACAAACCTATATTGCCACTCATCGATTTGTGTCCTCTAAAAACAGTCAGCTACACAAACATGTAATATTGTCTTTTGAAAAGAAAAAAGTTAATTTTTGTTACCATGCAAGTGCTTATGCTAGTACAACTTTCAATATTAAATCTTGTTTACACATAACATTCCTATGTCAAATTGTACCCATGTATTGGACTCAATCTTGGTACAAACTCTTTAGTGCTTTAATTTCATGCTATTAAACATTTCAATATAAGTTGTTTTGGTTTTATTGTAGCTTTTTAAATTCCTCTGGGTAATTTGTAAAGGAAATAAAACATTAGGGTCACTCACTGTTGCCATGGATACTGTGCCGCCATGATGCCATGGACATTTTGTCTCCCTGTTGCCATGGAAACCTTGGTCAAAACTGTCCTGAGAGGTTTATAGGCTCATGACAGAATTTTACTTTTTTATACATCATTATCAGAAATTATAGCAAAACATGTAAAAAATATCTTTAAAAAATTCTAAATTAATTGTTTATAGAAGAACATCTCATAATGTGCCTTATTTGAATGTAAAAAGTGATGAATATGAGTCAATACTAGTTTATGAATCTGGTTTCATTACATGAAAGGCCAAACCAAAAAATATGTGTTTCCAGTTTTCGTCGGACCCTGTTTCAGTAAAGCTGACCACAAAACGTTTTTATCCTTATTTTGGATTTATTGCTTTACTTTCTTTTTTTCCAATACACAAACAGAATACTTATGAAACAAGAGGCCCATGGGCCTTATACGCTCACCTGATAACTAATGGCTAGCTGATAGATTTAAAGAAAACATAAATACTAAACCCCAATGAATTTTTTCTTAACATCAAAATGATCATTGCATCAATACCTACAACATTCTAATATACATGCCTATACAAAACTTTTATAGTTTTCAAGATAATTAACCATTTCAGTATTGTTTTCGCATCTGTGACCTTGACCTTTGAACCCATGACCTTTTTCTATACGTCAAAATGATCATTGTATCAATACCTACAACATTCTAATATACATGCCTATACAAAAAGTTTATAGTTTTCGAGATAATTAACCATTTCGGTATTGATTCGCATCTGTGACCTTGACCTTTGAACCCATGACCTTTTTCTATATATCAAAATGATCGGTGTATCAATACCTACAACATTCTAATATAAATGCCTATACAAAAAGTTTATAGTTTTCGAGATAAGTAACCATTTTGGTATTGTTTTACATCTGTGACCTTGACCTTTGAACCCATGACCTTTTTCTATACACCAAAATGATTGTTGTATCAATACCTACAACATTCTAATATACATGCCTATTCAAAAAGTTTATAGTTTTCGAGATAATAATTATAATCAGAGGTAAAAAAAATTAGGTCACGACCTTCACAATTGACCTTGACCTCAATTTGAAGATACTAACAAGAAGATGTCAAAACTGAAAACCCCATGTCATTATCTGGCCAAATAGTCAAGTTATAACAATTTGAAGCTATTTTACGATTTTTTCAAAATTAAACGCAAAAACGCGTAACCTATTTTTTGTCCGAATTTCACAAAATGAACAAACTATAGGCTAAAGACCCTAGAGAAGCCAAATATCACATCAGATTTTTTCTCTAATCAATACTTTCGGAGAAGAAGATTTTTTAAGATTTTTGCACCCCTAGGTCACCTTGACCTAGTTATGGTAGCCATGGCAACACCACGAACAAATTTGAATTGCACCGACCAAGACATGCATCTGACCAAGTCTCGTTGAAATCTGCCCAGTGGTTCGTGAGAAGAAGATGAAAATGTGAAAAGTTTACGACGACGACAACGACAACGACGACGACGACGACAGACAACGGACAAATTGTGATCAGAAAAGCTCACTTGAGCCTTTGGCTCAGGTGAGCTAAAAAGCATGCATCAACAATGGAAGAGATAATAAATAATAAATAAGAATTTGTTTTTATATGTATAGGAGTGTTGGATCTTAAAAGTAACATACATGACAATGTTGCTATCAGTTTTCTTTTTCAATAGTTCCTCTCACTTTGCAAAATATTGGTGTTGTCAATGACAAAAGACAAATTCAGGGTAGAAAGTAAATCACATTACGACCAGTTTTTTTTATTTTTAGAATATGAAACCTGAAACACACATATTGTTTTGTTTGGCCTAAGTTAAAATTCTACAATTTTGCACATTATTAAGTTACAGAACTGCACTCTCCATCAAATCACAGATCACACATAAAAAAAAATTCATATTGTCACTGAATCCTCCTGATATATAACTTTGTATAATGATAATGATATGTAAATTTATTAGGCCTAGAAAAAAATGAGTATGCTTTCCTTTAACCAGACTGACCCTAAATTTTCATACCTACCCATAATTCTGTAAACATATTTCATTTCGTGTGTATTTATTTTCGAGATATATGAAATTTTGACATATCTGCATTGTTAAATTTTCTTGTTTTTAAATATGCACTATAACAAAACATTAAGCATATTATAATTTTTGCTCTGTATTAAGTTTTGCAAACAAACAACCGCAAAATAAGCGGAAATTTGTACAACCTGAAAATAAATGTTTACAGTATTCATGAAAATATTCTGACAAGCACTGTTAAAGTTGGCATATTTGCCCCATATGTTCAATGTAAAAAATGCCTACATACTGAACCTAAATTTTCTAAGATCGTTAGCAGAAACACATCAATTTTTTTATAGGCCTAATGATATTATCAAGATATGCATCAACTTCATACCTTCATGAAAACCACACACAATCCAAAAATACACAGATTACATGTATGATGTAAATTCTAACGCATATCCCTGGTTTGAAAAAATCAACACTCTTATTTATAATAAATGGTATTTTCACAGAAATTTTATCATGCACTTAGCTCCCTTGTTTGAAAAAAATCAACACTTTTATTTTCTTATTTATAGTAAATGGTTATTTTCACAGAATTTCAAACACTTAACTCCCTTGTTTGAAAAAAATCAACACTTTTATTAATACTGGCTTCTTCACAGAAATTTTAACACTTATCTCCTTTGTTGGAATAAACCATCGTTCTGTTTTATAATAGTATCTCCCATTTTTTTTGTGGTACATTCCATAGCACTTTACTGGGGGGTTATGGTATGTATATATAATATATATCATTGTATGTCAATATAAAACTACTGTATATATATATTTTATTATTTATTCTTTGTCCGTATAATCCATTCCGCGTTTGGATTTACTCGATAAAGGGACATCATTCTGGTTCTGTGGTCTAAACACCTCTCTCCTACAATAGATAATCAAAACCCAAAAAATAAAGATGGTGAATACAGCTCTAATTTTTGTTGAATGAAAAAAATAAATGTTATTTTTCAAAAACTACTGGTTTTTTTCTTTGCTCAAAATTTTGAGCCCAGATTTTTTGGACTGTTTAAAATATTTTCAAAATTAAACTCAAAATACTTAAAACACTTATAAAACTTTACTCAAAACATGTATTTGGCGGTGAAAAGTCACCAGCATAGCAATGAATTTATTTTAGTCTAGATAAGTGAAAATGATAAAGAAACTCCAAAATGTGTCCATTACCTATTCTGGATTTTAGTCTCACTTCATTAAACATCAATATCAGTAAAGTGCTTTACAGACTAGGAATAATGTTTCTATATGCTGGTATAGTAACGTAGCATACTGACTTTGATAATTTTTTATCAATCCAAGAAAGCATGGCTATCAAGTGACAAAAATTATTATACAGACATATTCAAATGTTTTCTGACATAAAACTGAGCAAGACTTGACCACTAAAATTCATTTTATTTTATGGATTTTTTTCCACTTGCGAAACTCGCAAATTAATAAGGTCCGTCAGTGTACCACATGATACCTCATACAGTTTCTGTGAAACAATTATTTCCATTGGAGATGGAATTGCTGGAGTAATGATGTTACTCTGTGAAATGAAGACGTAAATGTTTACTAAAATGTTCCGCACTAACATTATTAGGTATTGATCATGTGATACACTGGTGACCTCCGTTACCATAACTTACCAATATTGCCTCCAACTTCATAGAGATGAGTGTTCTCTTGGGCGAAATTCACTTTAGCAGGATCATTAAATACTGAGCTATGATCATGAAGCTTTCCTCTATTAGAAGCAGATTTCATTCTAAAATGAAAATTTATTTTAGAGATTAAAAAAATATGACACATAAACTCATGTATAACTGAAATAAGATGCCATTTCAAAAGTGTCTCCCAAAAAAACCCCGAACACAACTCTATGAGCCCAAACCATGTGTAAAATCAAAATAGGAATACCCAATGGCATATCTATTCCACCCAAAGATTGTTCTTGTAAAGTTTCATAAATATCTGTGAAATAGGTTTAGAGAAAAGTGGCAGACTAAATGTTGACCAGAACAAATGAAGTAAACACTATATCTACCCAACAACTTTGTTTTTGGGACATAATCAGGGGTTGGTCTCTGTTTAAAGTTATAAAAATTGACCATATCATCTGTATAAATTTACATGTAGTATAGGATGAAGCCGATGACATTCATTAAATCAATGACTAAGAAATGGAGTAGTGTGGAGTAATGGTATGTTTAAGCCCCAGTCGGGATTCTTTTACGTGCAGTTCTGTGATGGTCAAGGAAACCAGAGTGCCTGGAGAAAATGACTGACCTTCAGCTAGGGAACTGAAAAACTTTCTCACACTTGGATCTGTTTCAAGCAGAAATGGGACCTACCGTAGGCAATAAGAGATGCTGTATTCTGTAAACACATGATAAAGAACCACGCTACCCTGAGACTCCCCGATATTTCAAAGGCAATACTTCTGCAGCAATGTAGATCATTAAATGGTTTCTATAATTTGCATGGTTTAATAGCACAAATAATTTTGAAGAACAAGTAAATTCAGTGAATTAGGATCCCCTGTCAGCAGGGTTTTTTGTGACTTATGTTCAAAGGGCAATACCTCCCAGGAAAATGAGCAAACCATTTTGAGTTAATAATATGCACATCTCCTATTAATGTTGATGCTTTGCACAAATTTCATGAAAAAGGGCTTCTTATTTTTGAAAAATTTCATAGACAAGAATTTCAAACAGATGGAAACTCGAAGTAAATAATAATTTAATAAAAGTCCACATCAGGGAAATAGCAGCTGGGCTAGAATTATAAGTTACCTGGTTTCTGCGACATAATTATGTCTAAATCTATCCACAATGTGACCAGCTGTCATAAATTCATCTAACTGTACCGCTGTGCAACTTTTAGTTAAGTTTGGAGCTTGAATTCGTATCACACCTTCCTGAAAATCTCCCTGAATAAATAAATAAATAAATAAATAAATAAATAAATAAATAAATAAATATTAGGATTGAAGTACTGAAAGCTCTGAAAGAAAAACACTGAAGATATTAAATAAATATACATACACAAATTCTTTTCATGGTACCTCAGTTTTTCAAATTGTTGTTGAAGACTTTTTCACAAAACTACTTTGACTTTGTTGTTTGTAAAATGTTTCTAAACATGTTTCAATTTGATATAAATGTTAATTATAATCTGCAACAGTGATACATTGTGAATTGATTCAGTAATTAACCGAATCTAAAGCAATTATAAAAACCTTATTCTCACTCACTGCCTGGGTTCAAATTCCACTCGAGGCAGATCCTAGTGTGAGAACATTTTTCAGTTCATTTGTCAAAATTCAGTGATTTTCCCCATTTTTTGGTTTTCTTCAGCATTCATGAAATGACAGTCTCAATATAGGTAAAAAAAAATCCTGATTAGGGCTCCACTCTTGTTTCACCTACAATTTGCCAAATTTCAAATCCCAATTTTATTTTAATTTTTAAGGCCAAGTAAGGTCTTTAACATGATGATTTTATAATACCTGACAAAATTCAAATCTATAGATAAAACAAATAAATATCTACCATCATATTCTTGACTGGGGCATAAAACATAATCACTCTACTCCTGTTTCAGCTAAAATTTACAACATTTCAAATGTACGGTCAAATAAGGTCTTTAACATGATGATTTCATAATACCTGACCAAATCCAAATCTCTAGATATAAGAAATAAATATCTACCATCATATTCTTGACTGGGGCATAAAACATAACCACTCTACTCCTGTTTCAGCTAAAATTTACAACATTTCAAATGTACGGTCAAATAAGGTCTTTAACATGATGACCAAATCCAAATCTCTATATTAAACACACATATTTATCTACCACCGTATTAATTATATTCTGATTAAAATAAAGCAGTGCAAAGTTCCCTTGTATACCATATGTTAATGTCTCTCTGTCTAGGGCCTTAAGGCTCACCTGACCAGTACTTATCCTGTTTCAAAAGTGCTTAAGACTGCACAAAGTTTGATTGAATACTAGCCTTTTTATTGCCATGCTTGGATATACACAGTGTCCAGTTAAGGCTTAGAACACAAAAGCATTGGATCCTGAGTGAGTTTACGACCTTAGGCACATGATCTTCAGATGTGTATCCCCTATGATATGGACTTGCATAAAATAATGTTTACACACGTTATATAATAGCAATCTCCGATGTTAAATGTCACTTTCATAAACAAACTTTAATATACTTCTCCACCTAGGGGTCTTTTTGGAACATACCACATTTATATAGGGATCAATGGGTCAAATAAGATATACAGTACAGACCTGTTGGAAGTTTGAAACTGAGCTAATGACAAGGAGACAAAGCCTAGCTCTCCTGAATGGCAAAGATGTCGCAGAGCTCATTTAGTATATTGTCAAATATTTTATAAGCAGAAGAAAATATTAAATAAAATATGCTAAATTAGCTCTGTGACAGAAACATGGATTTATAACTAGTAGCTGAAAAAGTGATGAGAAAAAGATACATTGATGAAAATCTGCCAAGACTCAGCTGACGAGAAACCGAGATGAGCTCCCGATTTGCCACTTCCCTACTTGTTAGCTTAGTGTTAAACTTTTGACAGACCATTAGTGTAAATTGTAAAGATAGGACAGTACCACAGACTGCTTGTAAATACTGGTACTCATTTTTATCTAACATTAGACTAGTTTTTCTATCTGATTTGACAAAATACAAGTTTTATCGAACACGCATGATACAGAATTTTGTATCATCGCACTGTGGTAATACAACATTGGCGGTAAAGTGCACATGCACTTTCTCATTGTGACGTCATTAGGGAGAATGTAGAACAAATGTCATAACATAATTCAGTGGTTTTCTGTGGTAAAATGCAATTTTTTCACATAAAGTATTTTATTATTCTAAATAACCTAATCGGAAATGTTAAATAAAAATATTATATACACAGTGTGTATGTACAACCCTTCGTGTCAGGTCTCGTCCTTTTTTTGTAGCTGTATCATTACTCGTCGCGCAAGCACGACTCGTAGTCATATGACTACGAAAAAAGGACTCGACCTGATACTGAGGGTTGTACATACACACTGTGTATATAATATATTTATTTCATTTTACTTTCTTTCATGAGCATGTTATTCCATTTCCATGCAATGAGTATATAATGTGTAATACAGTACCATCAATAAATAATATATAATGGGCACAAGGATCTTTCTGGCTATGTAGCAAAATTTTAATATGAATTAGAAAACGGTTCTTACCAAGCAAAATGAGGTCATTATTGTGAAGGAAAAAAATTATCAAAAACTTCATAAATTTATTACATCTATGAAATGAAAATGAAACTTACTAAAACATTTTATCAATATTTTTACCTTTTCTAAAAAATTTTCTTATGCGTTACCATAAATACATACTCTTTGTGACTTCGCTTAGAATAAAAGTTATTGTGAACTTCTAAAATAACTTTTTACAGGAAAACAAGAAATGATATGATTCCATATCCAATGGAAATTACTATATCCTCGACCATCCATGATTCCAGACTCTAATAGAAAACGAACAAAATTTGCTAGCACAACAAGAATTTGAGAGCTGAAAAATAGACGACTGATTTTTCTGGATAGTTTCACAGTAAATACCTGAATTTTGTCTGTAATGCATGAAATCGTCACTGCAGAGACGATACTCGCATGTAATAAACTGAAAACAAAAATGGCCTCGAATCGAGGACGCTTTCGATTTTAGGACGGTCGACGATACTTAACAAACATTTGAGAGTATTATGGTACAGAAGCGAACCCCATTATTAAGACATTTATTGATGATAGTGTGTACACATTATAGCACTTAATATGTGTCTTTTGCCCTGCATGTATCAGTACATGTGTAGTCCAAAATCTGTACTGTTTACCGGTAGCCAATTAATTTCTTTGTTAATAGACACACACTCTCCATTTTATCCCCTCAGATAATCTTTGTTTTTCATATTTCAAATCAATGCCTCCAAGTTATACCAAGTAATTGTGTGTGGCAAGTTGATACAATTTTCAGTTTCTAGTGCAATGGTGCGATTTAAACACAAATCCTTAAATCAATATACTGTACTGCAGAATCATACATATCTGTAGGGTTTAAGTTTTGTTATTTTGAGAAAAAAAAAATTCATGGAAATGTGTTTTGTGGAAATAAATCCCTTTGGTACCATTTTTGTGAAAGATGAATTTGTGGTTTCAAACACAATTTTGGGGAAAATATTACTTGGAAATTGTAACTTGTTAAATTACAAATCCTCAAAACTAGCAAAATTTAATCCCCTACAGACATTTATAATTTCACAGTATTTTATACTCTCAGTTGGCAATCAAACCTGTCAATATAAGTCAACTTGGAACCTGTAAAAGTGGTCTTTATAATCAGATTGTCTTACTATGAAACAAATAACTAACAAAAATTGAGATCTAATTTCTGACATTTACTGTAAACATATTTAATTTCGGATGCATTTATTTTAAAATAATTTACAAAAATTGGGAACTTATTTCCCGACATTTACTGTAAACATATTTAATTTCGGATGTATTTAATTAAAATAACTTTTAAATATTGGGATCTAATTTCCGAAATTTACTGTAAACATAATTAATTTCGGATGTACATGTATTTAATTTAAAATAACTTACAAAAATTGGAATCTAATTTCCGACATTTACTGTAAACATATTTAATTTTGGATGTATTTATTTTTGAGGTATAAAATATTTAGACACATCTGAGTCATTTAATTTTCTTAGTTTTTTTAAATATGCACTATCACACAATAAGCAAAATACAATTTTTTATATATTTAATTTTCTCGCAAAACAAGCGGCAATGAAAATTGACGTTTCGCCGACCACGCACACAATGTTCCGACACTGGCTGCCATCACAGTACTAAAGCAGCGTCACGGCAACTAATGATGTACTAGTGTCAGTGACGTCACTAAATGGCGCTATTCAGGCCGAGTTTTCATTCTTTTTGCGTGTAAATCAAGCATCCGGCCATTTGACGGAACATTGCGAGCGTGGCCGGCAATACGTCAATTAGTACATCGCATAAGATAAAATATGTTTACAGTATTAGTAGATGTTCTTTAAAACAGATTTCAGTGTTTTTTAAATCATCTATTTTCATGATTACTTTATCCCCCACCCCACCCCACCCAACCCCATATTAATGATATACTTTTACTTGTACAATGAAGTTTCCAGAATACAACAAATTCAATATCTGACAACATTTGTGTAGTATAATATGAAAAATATATATAAATTACACTGTGATAGGTCACTTTCAAACATATATATTAGCATGAGGAATTGAAAGTTCTGGTTCTCCACTCAAAGTTGAAAATAATACATTGTGACACACTGGTATGTGTTGTCAAATGTATGTATTGGGTAAAGAAAATGTGCTAAAATGTCCAAAAGAGAGGGTTTGTTGGTTAGTTGGTTGGTTGAATAATGTTTTATGTCACCATAGCAATATTCCAGCTATCTGTGTAGAGGTAATTTTTCTATCAATCTCAAGAATTAATCTAAAGATAAGTTCTTGTGATTCGAGAACTTTCTGATCTTCTTTGTACAAGAATGCACACACTATGTGAAACCATGAAAGTGCTATTATGTCACCGATAAACATCACAGACCACTAAGTCCATTATACTAGTAGTAAGCGCCAAACAGTTAAGGCCCAAGTCAAGGAAAACCCTATTTCACTTGAGGTTGACAAGGCCAAATTCACAGTACCTTCAGTTTAAGGGCTAACATCTTAACCACTCATCCACTGTTTATATTTATTCAAACGAGCTCCAACTGTCATAACATGTGCATTTGTATATACAGGTAAGTACGTCATCAAGTCTTGGGCACCTCTGAAATGATGCGAAATCCTTCAGATGCTTGAGCGCACCTTAGTACAGCGGGAAGTACTCCAAGCGGTTGCATCATTAAGATACGCTTCAGTCTTTTAAGCCTCTAGCTTACGTTGTTAAGCACGGTAATTCAAAATGCTTCATATGACATGATTTTGAGGAGTTAGAAATGATGTATCAAGACTTTTTTCCAATACAGATTATTTTTCCGATATGTATAGATAGTTATCGACATGAAAAGAACGATAATCTATATGAAATTTCAGTGGCGATAGCTAGCCCTACCCGCCCCATCGCAGAGAGGGGTAAAATACCAGAATACTTAATATATAAATACAAGTGAAGTACATGTAATACCTCTTGAGCAACTGGTTTTCTATATACATCAGATTTGTCTTTCTTCCCTAAAAATCTCATAATCTGAAACATAAAGTAAAAAGATTACTGTAGTTTACTTTCAGAAGAAACATTCACAAGAAAAAATATTTACAATCTTCACATTGACTCTTTTGGTTTCATAATTTTGGTCCAAGCACTACTGATGAGGAATTGTCTTCTGAAACAGCCGTCTAGTGCTGTAAAATTAAAACTGGTATAATATGTAATTACCACAGATATATTTTCTCGGAGAACATTTCTTTCTTCGCTCGGTACACTTTCCTTAAAGTCAGAACCTCAAAACACTTTTTCAATAGGAAATAGTTTAGACAATCAAAACCACAAAAGATTCTAACCGATAATGTTATCTCTTATACATTGAATAATAGGTTCTGAAAAACATTTGAT
The DNA here is from genome assembly GCA_021292105.1 of Anadara kagoshimensis. Classification (NCBI taxonomy): domain Eukaryota; kingdom Metazoa; phylum Mollusca; class Bivalvia; order Arcoida; family Arcidae; genus Anadara; species Anadara kagoshimensis. The sequence goes on along the minus strand of CM037863.1, from coordinate 24,484,437 downwards.
GAACAAAACATATACAGGGTTCGTACAGACATTTGAACTCCAAATTTGAGGACTTTTTAGGGTCTTTTCAGGGTCTTATTTGCAAATGTAAGGCCTAATCAGAGAGACAATTTTTGCAAAAAAATTTTGGTGCAAAGGCAACTAAATCAATCAAACATGTCCATAGTAATGACACTTAAAAGGAAGGTTGAAGTTGGGCATTTGGTTGGGCCAGGTACCTTTAAATTGCACATTTCAATGTAACATCAATTAATTATTTATTTATATCAGTCTATTTGCAACAACTTAATAGCAAAATACAGACACCCAACTGGTCAAATTCAAGGGCTTTTTAGGGCCTTCTGGATCAATTCAAGGGCTTTTTAGGGCCAGACTTGTTTTTAGGGTCTTTTTAGGGCAAACCTCAAAATTTAAGGACTTTTCCAGGCCTGTACAAACCCTGATATAATTAAGAATTAATTTGGACATTTACCTTAGTGATTTTTAAATGCAATTTCAACATTTACGTTTCCCCACTCATCACTGTAAATCAATTACTGTATAAGAAGAAACATTCGCGAAAAAAGAAATATTCACGTTTTTCACGGTGACAATTGTAACGCAAATTTATCTTCTCAGCGAAAATGATTTATTTCCCTTGGTTCACTTTTTCTACACTTGAAACCATGAACATTTTAGAAGGCCAAAACCGTGAAAGTTTCCCACAGCAAATATATCTTCTTAAACAGTAAGATTTATGAGTAGAATACTTGTTCTAGACAAAACAACCACATGGCGTCAGTGTCATTATAGGTAAACAACATTGACCTGTCCGTTTGACCTTTCATAAGAATATTCATATAGAAGGATCCACCCAATAAATGGGTAGTAGTAGGATTCACTGTTAATAGTATGTACTCAAGGTAAATGATTAGTGTTTGCATTGTGTAGAAAAAATAAACACCTGTGCTCCCTATACATGGATGTACTTGGTCCGTGATAAATATTTAAATCAAAGGTCAAGCGGACAGGTCAAAGTTGTTTGCCTATACCTTGAATTTTTGTTTTGTTTTGTTATTGACAAAAATACCAATTATTTCAAGCAAGACCTGCAATCCCTGGACATCTCACTTTTTACTTACAGAGCGTTCTCTTCCTTTCCTCTGTTGTTCCAGTTCATTCTGATGTCTCATTTGTTGTAGTAAAAATGATGGAATCTAAAAATAAACAGAAAGCACTGACTTTGTTACATTTTTCTAAAAACTACTTTCTGCCTTTTAAATTGGGAAAACTTGAAATTTTGAGATACAGTAAACTTCATAATGACATGCTTGCAAAAGCTTAGGATCCTCACTGCAAACATGTTATATTGTGACAATATCTACTATTTATTTAGCCTATTTCGGAGAACGCAAGAACGCAAAATATTTTATGAATTTCAATATGACGGGTACAAACTAATGATTCTTTTACTTACATGAGTCGAGTCGTTACTAAAAATTCCTGTTTCGGCTCCATCCTTGCTTCATATATCATTTTATGCGACAAAATATAACCTGGATGGGTGTTTACAATGGTAATTTGAGTTATAATGTATGGATTAGATCGACACTAGAATTGTTAGCAACGACTCGACTCATGTAAGTAAATGATTAATTGTGTGTTTCAAATCTTTGAAATATTAGCGTTCTTCCTTTCTCTCCAGCAGAGTAAATGGTCAGTAGTATATCACTGTTGTTTTGGGAATTTATCTGATCAAATTGGGAAAATTTAGTCCTTTTTCCCCAGGGGAAACTACCTTTATTCCGTAGTAGTAATTTAAGGCAAACAAAATCACTGTGAAGTATCAATTTTTTAACTTTGCAGATCTGTGTGTGAGGTATGAAAACTGCAACAAAGTGATCACTTGGTTTTTGAAGACATGTATAACTAACTGGTCAAGACACCAGAACAAAAATGTAGGTTGGTATAATTATAGTCCAACTTGCCTTAAAAGCCACCTCTATATAAGAACCAACTGCATATAAAGGCCAGTAGATTTGTATCCCAGTTGTTCTTTATTCATTTTATTTGAAACTGTATTTAAAGGCCACCTGCCCATAAAAGCCACTTTTACTGGTTCTCTTGGTTTGCCTTTGTAGACAAGTTTGACTGTATTTGAACCTGTATATAAAGGCCACCTGTCCATTAAGGCCACTTTTACTGGTTCTCTTGGTTTGCCTTTGTAGACAAGTTTGACTGTATTTGAACCTGTATATAAAGGCCACCTGCCCATAAAAGCCACTTTTACTGGTTCTCTTGGTTTGCCTTTGTAGACAAGTTTGACTGTATTTGAACCTGTATATAAAGGCCACCTGTCCATTAAGGCCACTTTTACTGGTTCCCTTGGGTGGCCTTTATAGACAGGTTTGACTGTACATTCTGTGGGACTGTTCCAAAAGCACAACATACAGGAATGTCTCTCAATGGTTTGTGAATCATGCCAGGGTTTGTGAAAATTAGTGGTCAAATAGCCAAAACTGTGAAAATGAAAAATGCCATACAAAATCAAAAACAAACATACCAATCCATGACCAAATGACAATCCCAAGACAAAGTAAAAATCTGTGAGCAAATGACAATCCAAAGACAAAGTAAAAACTTTCAAAACTGGTGAATTAAGTTAAACACATGAAATTCCACCGGGAAAGTGAGACTGGGTGCTCCAGAAGGGTAAGCACCACCTGTTTAGCTAGCTTCGCTCCCCACGTATGTATTCAAAACGCTAAAATAGACAGCAGTGTATTCTGAAATCCACGAAAATCCTATGAAATCCACAAAATCCATACCGGTAATTCTAAAACAATTCAAAAACTTACTGTCCAAAGAATATCCTGGTACTTAAGTAACATACGAACTATGTTTGATGTTCCTGCTGCCATGGTGATTTCAATGTCTTTAATTCCTTTAGATTTAGAACGGTTTGACGGCGACAGAAAGAGATTCGGTGCCATTATCATGGCTATATTGGAAAGTCCCATTCTATTTTTATCACTGTGTTTCACAACTTTGTTTAAAAAAGATAATAAAAGCTGAAAAAAGAAAAAAGTCATTTTTTTTTAAATTTTAGAATAACCTATCATGATATCAGTATTTTTTATGAGTAAAAATCAGAAAGAATGACAACAGGGGTTTGAAATTCCCTGGGTCTGAGGTCTGGACTCGGCAGCCATATAGTTAACGCTAACCACAATTGAAGTATCACTGACCACGCCCACAATGTTCCGACACTAGCCGCCATCATGGTACCAAAGCAGCATCACTGCAACTAATGACGTACTAGTGTCAGTGACGTCATTAAATGGCACAACTCAGGCCAAGTATTCATTCTTATTGTGTGTCATTCAAGCATACTGGGTCTTTGTCGGAACATTGTGGGCGTGACTGGCGATCCGTCAATTGGCAGGTGACTGAGGTAAATTGTATAGCAAAACTCTAGAAAGTGATTTAAACTGGCTGCTATTGACAAGGGTATCCTCAGGTTTTACTGTACCAAAATTTATTCAATTCCATTCAGAGCTATAAGACTAGTAAAGGTCATAAGGTTCCTATATCATGTAAAGAAGTCTACATATAAAGGGGACATAACTCCATTTAATATCCACCACTGCCCCATCAAGACAAGGCCCCTAACATTACCTTTAATGTAGCTCTATGTACATCAGGAAGTAAGATAACTAATAAATTCAAGGCTTGAAGCTGTAACTTCTTATCTTGTATATCTGTAATACAGAAATATGAATCAGAATAGCCACTACATCACAGAAATACTACCAGAGTATGAAATAAAATGATGGACAATGGGGTTCGCTGCTGTACCACATGATCAATACCTCTTAACGTTTGTGCGGAGCATTTTGGAAAACTTCAACGTCACAGATTCCCGGAATGACGTTGTTTCCACGGGAAAACGTCATCTCATGCGGTTCTGTATCCATTGGTAATAAGTGTTCCGCACAAACGTTAGAGGGTATCACATGATACAGTGGCGAACCCCATTTCAGGCAAAAACCATAATACTTATGGGCTATTTAATGAATTCAAAGATACTTAATTTGGTAACCTTTCAACTTAACACTCAACAACTCCACTCATAGTTTTTTTAATTAATACAATGCAGACCTGTCGAAAGTTTAACACTGAGCTAACAAAACGGAGTTAATGCTCGACTGCCCAGTAATAAAGATATGGATAGCTAGTGATCAAAACATTACCGAGAGATAAATAGCATAGCCGTCAAGATATTGGTAATAAGGGACCGGTACAAGCTGTCGATTTCGGCACTAATTAGTCAACTTAGTGTTAAACTTTCGACAGGACGGTACTGGATTTCCAATTAAGTTAATATATGAAATATACACAAAATCTTAATATACTCAAAAAAAAAAAGTTAAGGACCACATCAAATTCATTATTTAATTTTAGAGAACGTAAATCATATCATTTCATCTTCACACTTTTCATAGTTTCATTAATGAGATTAAATTCCATGCACAAGAAATTCACTTCATTACTTTAAACCAACTTTTATTCGCGGATATTAACTTTCGCAATTCTCTTACCAAAACCATTTCGCAACTATCAACGTTTGTGATATTCTTTAGCTGAATATTTGGTATAAATAAAACCATTTTCATAAACAAATTCGCGACGATTAACTTTCGCTATTATTTTCTTCTCGCGAAACACGCGAAAGTTAATCGCACGCGAATAAAAGTTGGTTTACATTACATCATTTGAAACAAGAACAGAACAATCCCAAAATACAGATGGATTTAATAGGTTTGAGTTCTTGGATTATATTTCAAATTTTACATTGGTCCCTTACTTTTTTTGTTGAGTTTATTTTATTCAGGAATCAAGCTTAAAACATTACATGTAACAGTGATTGAAAAACAATTTTAAAGGTATGCGAGATTTATCTAAAAAATTTAAAATAAAATTGCAAAAAAATCATTAAGAAATAAAATATTTTCTCAAAAGATGTTGCAATATGTTTTCAAAAAATTCTGAGTGACTTACTTTCAACTTGAGCAAATGCCTCTATGTAATCATGTGTGAGCAACGGTATCGGTAATTCTCGTAAATATTGTTTCATAAGAGCCGCTGCATCATTCGGTACAACATCCATCCAGGAGAAAGATCCAGTGTAAAATTTCTCCTCTAACTCTAACCTTAATTGCTGTAATGAAATAAAAAAAAATAAAAACCAAAAATTTACTAGAACTGTCTCAAGAGAGCAAAATAACCGCCCCACCAACATTGCCCTCCTGACCTTGACATATGCACATAAATTTGGTTTGCGACACATCGTCTCATGTTGGGTTTACATTTGTACCAACTTTAATCAAAATCCATCCATAGACATGGAAAATATGGAGTGGACAGGCAGGGTGATTCCTATATACCCCCTAAACTTTGGTTGCAGGGGGTATAATAACAATATGCTGTACGTCTAGTTCCACTATTATTTGTGAAAAGAAAGAGTAGAGTAAAATAATGATATCTTTCACTTATATCAAGGTAGTCAGCTTGATGATGATGGAGAAAACCTGAGTGCCCAGAGTAAACTAACAACCTTTGGTAGGTAACACTAACCTAAGGAAAGTGAATTGACTAACTTCCTCACATTAGGTATGATTTTAACCTACAGTTGGTAGTCAGAGGAGCTGTGATTTATAAATGCACATTTTAGACACTTTATTTGCAAGAGGAAATATCTGTGTCAATTTGCAAACTGTAAATCAACAAATTTCAAACTCAGACAAGGAACTATAACAATAGCTCATATGAGCTTAGCACATCTGGTCTGAAGAATCTGTTTTTGCATTCTAAATGGAAAAATCCACAAAAAGAGTGATAAAAGATATCTTCATCTTGCACACCACTGTGCAAAATAGCTTACAAATTCTTTCTCCTGCAAAGATTTTTTAATGGAATTAAGAGGCATTTCGATTGGTTCAGAGCATGTTGAAGTAGATTTCTTAATTAAATTGGATTTAAGCATTTTATGGTGCAAAATTATAATCAAACAATACTTGTGGTGCCAGACTGGGAAATCTAACTCATGTTCTAACAAGGCAAAACTTGTTCTAGACATATTCTACAAGTCTGAACCTAGAGATTCTGGTTTGAGCCTGGTGATTCTGGAGAAACATTATATATTTCCACTCACCTTAACCCTGGTAGCTGAACCAGGTACCCTGAGAAGGCCTTCACTACTGAGGCAATATTTTCTAAAAAATTAATTATCTGAAAAAGTTTAAATTAAAAATCTATTACATGTATTATACATAATATATATATATATATAATAGCCTATTTGTAAATCAACAAAATATTCAATCTGATTTACAAATAGAACTGGTATTTTTTAAGTGTCCAGACAATTAATGATAACTCATCATGATTTTAAAATAAATATTTACAATCGCTGATTTTTTTCTGACATGATAATCATTTACATTTCATTGAACTAGAATGACCTGTCAAACTCTCGTCAAGTCTGATTTGGTTTGTGTTCTTTACTGTGACATCAAAGAAGGCGTGGTTAAATGCGTTGAAGTGATGAAATGATTTCAAAGAAGACAGGGCTAAAATTGCTGGGCAATTTTATGAAAATTGACTCTTCCAAAATCTTGTTTTTACCGTACCCCATAAACCACAACAAATTGAAATTTATTTCTAAATTATTTCAAGTTATGGTTTTATTTTTGAGAAGAAGTTTTTGACAGCTGATTACATAAAAGAGGCATGACTACTGTAAAGGGGATTATTTTCGCGGGTGAAAATTTCGCGATTTCTGAAATCTGACATTTTGTGTGGGTGTAATTTCTGTGTTACCGATATAAGTGGGTGTATATTCTGTATATTATGATGTATAAACCTGTATAGTTGTCATTTTCGCGTGGGTAAAAATTCCGCGGTAATTTCTTTAACGTGAATTAAGCGAAAATTTTACCCATGCGAAAATTTCTCCCTTTACAGTATATGGCGTCATGGAATCAGCAAATTATTGACAAATGCTATTTACATCTACAAACACCATGTGGACCAGCCAAAAGAATTGTATGTCACTTCTCATGAATATAAACTGCAGATTTTCCAATTGACATTATGTAATACAGATGAGTTTAGAAGGCGTTACACAATAATGACGAGGGATACTTACATCTACAAACACCATTGGGACTTCTACATCAGGATTAATTCTCTGATCATGTTCTAAAAGGGACTGTAAAGGGACACCAAAAAGACCATTTTCTGTGAAAGAGAAAAGAAATACAGTCCAACCTGTCTTAAAGGCCACCTCTATGTAAGGGCCACCTGTTTATAAAGGCCAGTAGAAATGTATCTGTATCCCAATTGTTCTTTATTCAGATTATTTGAACCTGTATATAAAACCCACCTGCCCATAAAGATCACATTTACAGGTTCACTTGGGTGGCCTTTATAGACAGTTTTGACTGTATACAGAAAAAATAGACAATTATCTGAAAAGAAATTAAATTTTCAAAAAAAAAGATACATGTATTTTAATTCATAACTAAAATGAAACTAAAATAGAAATTACAATTAACATCTTTTAATCTGAAGATTTGATTAAACAGTGTAAACATAATACCCTTTTGAAGCACCATTAAAGCACTGGTTGAATCTTGTTAAAATCATTAAAGCAATCTAAAACATTGAAAGCTGTTTAGAAGACATCATATTTGTCTATGAATTTGCCATTTAAAACCTGCATTTCATTTTCAAAAATTTTCTTGGGGAGCATGCATTCCTAAAACATGTGAACTCAACTGAATCTCAAGGTCAATATCTATGCATTTACCTTTAATTTTCCTTTTGTTTTTTCTCCGACAATATAAAATATTATTGGTATCAAACAAAAGAGTAAGTTCTATCAAAGCTAATGACCGTAAGTGGTCCATGTCCAGGTCGCTGAGATCACCGATATGTGTAATACCGAGCTTGTCGTGTACTAATGTAAAATTCTGAAATAAAAAAAATAAAGTAATTTAGTTATGTAGTTAAAAGAAATCTTATAAAACACAAGGATAAACAAGTTATAAACAAAACAAAAAAAGAATGCCATTTCAAAAGTTTCCCCAAAAACAACCCTGAAATGGGAAATCTATGGTATGCCATTTCAAAAGTTCCCCAAAAACAACCCTAAAATGGGAAATCTATGGGATGCCAATTCAAACATTTTCCCCCAGAAAAAGGAAATCTATGAGATGCCAATTTAAAAGTGCCCCCTCAAAAACAACCCTGAAATGGGAAATCTATGGGATGCCAATTCAAAAGTTTCCCCCAAACAACCCTGAAATGGGAAATCTATGGGATGCCAATTCAAAAGTGTCCCCCAAAAACAACCCTGAAATGGGAAATCTATGGGATGCCAATTCAAAAGTTTCCCCCAAACAACCCTGAAATGGGAAATCTATGGGATGCCAATTCAAAAGTGCCCCCCCCCCCCAAAACAACCCTGAAATGGGAAATCTATGGGATGCCAACTCAAGTTTCCCCCAAAACAACCCTGAAATGGGAAATCTATGGGATGCCAATTTAAAAGTGTCCCCCAAAACAACCCTGAAATGGGAAATCTATGAGATGCCAATTCAAAAGTGTCCCCCAAAACAACCCTGAAATGGGAAATCTATAAGATGCCAATTCAAAGGTGTCCCTAAAACAACCCTAAAATGGGAAATCTATGGGATACCAATTCAAAAGTTTCCCCCAAAACAACCCAGAAAAGGGAAATATATGAGATGCCAATTCAAAAGTTTCCCCCAAAATAACCCTTAAATGGGAAATCCATGAGTTACCCCCAAACAAACCCAAAATGTGAAATCCAAGTTTTTCCAACTATGTGCATAATCAAAATACTAACAGCAATGACACATCTTCTCCACCTAAAAATTGTTCCTGTGAAGTTTCATAAAAATCTGATAAAAAAAGATTTCAAGAAAATGGCAGACAAAATGTTGGCAGACAAACCAACTCTGTTGGGGAGACCTAACAAAATAGGCTATGGGACTTTGAAAATGTCAAATATGTGATATCCATTGGAAATAAAAGTTTTTTTAATACAAATGTTGTCTTTATTAATAAAAGGTTGTGGGTTGGAGACCTAGATTGGTCAAATTACAGTTGACTCTCGTTATCTCGAACTGGACGGGGAAATGCAAAAAGTTCGACTTATCCGGAGTTCGAGTTAACCGATGTTAAAAACGGCAACAAAAGGGAAGTAACTATTACATGCCTACCGGAAGTCGCTTCCGGTTTTATCTTGTCAAACTGTATATTGCTGTTTTCTCCTTTATTGTATGTATTCAATTATGCATTTTGCTTTATAAGATTTTCTTTAATTACTCAAATCTGTCAATAACCGATTGCGCTATTGTTTTTAGCCGACAAATAGTGGAGTCCGCTTTGGTCTCCATACCAGTTTCGCTTTGTGTACTTTAATTACCCCAAGCTTCCAGTTGTATTGAGTAATGTTCTCATCACACGCTTTTCGGCAGCCATGTTCAGCTTGGCAGTAATTTTAACACCTGTTAATCTCCTTGAGGGTTTAATTGCTTATGCAAGGGATAATAATTAAGGGCTTAAGGAAATTGGGAGGTCAGTGCAATGTTGTCATTTTAAAATCAACACGAGGCCGACAGTCAAATATTTTAGTTATGTCGGAATGTGTTTTTTCTACCAAAAAATTTGTAGGCTTTGACAAATTTGATTTTCCAAATTTTTTTGTTCGAGTTAACAAATTTAAGTTTCCTAAATTTTTTGTTCGAGTTAACAAATTTAAGTTTCTTAAATTTTTTGTTCGAGTTAACGAGTGTAATTTTCCTAGGATTTTCATTCAAGGGGACGAAAATATTGTTCGACATATCCGATAATTCGAGATATTCGAGTTCGAGATGACCGGAGTGATTTTGGTTTAATAAAGAACAACTCTGTTCGGACTTTTTAAAAAAGTTTGAGATATCCGGTAGTTCGAGATATCCGAGTTCGAGATAACGAGATTCAACTGTATATGTCAAGGCATTTTTAGGTCACTTAGGTGATTAATCAACATGTACAGACAACAATTAAGCAGTTTATCTAGTGAATCCTGATGCTAGGAACCATCTTGTACTTTTAGTTTTTTAGGTTGTGGGTTGGAGACCCAGATTGGTCAAATGATATTTCAAGGCATTTCTAGTCCACCCAGCTAATTAATCAACATGTACAGACATTAATGCAGCAGTTTATCTTGTGAATCCTGATGCTAGGAACCCGTCTTGTACTTTTAGTTTTTTAGGTTGTGGGTTGGAGACCCAGATTGGTCAAATGATATGTCAAGGCATTTCTAGTCCACCCAGCTAATTAATCAACATGTACAGACATTAATGCAGCAGTTTATCTTGTGAATCCTGATGTTAGGAACCGTCTTGTACTTTTAGTTTTTATCTCAGAAGGGCTTTACAGTGGTAAGGCCTTTTTGGCACATACGTTCGAATCACACTCGACAGGTCCTATTGTGAGAAAGTTTGTCAGTTCACTTACAGAAGGCCAGTAGGTTTCTCTGGACACTCTGGTTTTCCTTGTACTTTTAGTTTTTATCACAGAAGGGCATCATGATGGTGAGAAATTTTTGGCACCTATGTTCAAATCACACTCGGCAGGTCCTATTGTGAGAAAGTGTGTCAGTTCACTTGCAGAAGGTCAGTAGGTTTCTTTAGGAACTCTGGTTTTCCTTGTACTTTTAGTTTTTATCACAGAAGGGCATTATAGTGGTGAGGCCTTTTTAGAACCTATGTTCGAAACACACTTGGCAGGTCCTATTGTGAGAAAGTGTGTCAGTTCGCTTGCAAAAGGTCGGTGGTTTTCTCTGGACACTCTGGTTTTCCTTGTACTTTTAGTTTTTATCACAGAAGGCCATTATAGTGGTAAGGCCTTTTTGGCACCTATGTTCGATGTGAGAAAGTTTGTCAGTTCACTTGCAGAAGGTCGGTGGTTTTCTCTGGACACTCTGGTTTTCCTTGTACTTTTAGTTTTTATCACAGAAGGGCATTATAGTGGTAAGGCCTTTTTGGCACATATGTTCGATGTGAGAAAGTTTGTCAGTTCACTTGCAGAAGGTCGGTGGTTTTCTCTGGACACTCTGGTTTTCCTTGTACTTTTAGTTTTTATCACAGAAGGGCATTATAGTGGTAAGGCCTTTTTGGCACATATGTTCGATGTGAGAAAGTGTGTTAGTTTGCTTGCAGAAGGTCGGTGGTTTTCTCCAGACACTCTGGTTTCCTCAGCCATCCCAGAATTAACCATCTCTATCAGTGGAAGAAGGAAAATCTTGACAGGGGCATAAAACGCCATTTTTCTATTCAAAATTTTACTTACTGGAAGATTTTCTTTCATTGTATGTGATGTAGTAGGAAGCTGTAAGATAAAGAGTAAAAATTATTTTAAATTGGTCAACAAAAGACGTAATAAGACTACATAAGTCTTAAAAACTCTAAAACAGACAGCAGGAAACATGTTTAATGCACTAAATTACTGTAGATCACTTTTATTTCGCGAGAGATTTATTTTCGCATAAATTAGCGACTCATCCTATTCGCGAATTCATATATCACGCGAATATATCCAGCACACAGATATTTCTATGTTGACATACATATGGTGTATTTGGTAAGATTCCAAACGTGAATTCAAATATTCGCGAATAAGGCCAAGATGGTAATGACGTGAAATTTTCTACTCGCTAAAAAAGTGATCTACAGTACTCAAATATAATATTTTTATTGTTTCCAGGTTAATTTCTGACATTAATTAGTTTTTATTTTAATTTTTTTATCAGTTTTATAGTCAATTTTTATTGTTTTTTTTTAAAATTTAAATTGTGAAAATATGCTTGGTGTAAGTGAAACAACCGTAGTGAAAAAGGCCCAATATCTGCCCCAAATGTGGCCCAGCATGAGCCATCGACACACAGAGATGTCAATATACCGCCTCCCAAAACTTTGTTTTTCTTCCTTTACTGGATATAAAATGTTACCTTCCATAACATTGTGAATAAGGCAAAATATCTGTCCCATATATGGCCCAGTGAGAGCCTTTGACATCCCCCTAAAACTTAGTTTATCTCACTTTACTGGACAGAAGATGTTACCTTCCATAACATTGTGAATGGGGCACAATATCTGTCCCATATATGGCCCAGTGAGAGCCTTTGACATCCCCCTAAAACTTAGTTTATCTCACTTTATTGGATAAAAGATGTTACCTTCAGATCTTTAAAGTGACTAGATGAATCTTCAACTTCCTTGAATTCACATAATATATCTTCATCAGAAATACTGGATAACCCTCCAAATCTGTGGACGGACGTCCGGTTATGTGGCGGCCTAATGTTGAACGTACCCTTCGGCTGCATACTTAATACTTCAACACCTGGTCAAATAAAATAGACAAAAATATTTCATCAGATGAAAATGAATTGTTCAAGGAAGGTATCATAATGTACAATTTAGTTGATTTGTGAGATAAGTTTAAGATAGCAAAAATCAAAATGAAATCTAAGGTTTTGTAAAGGACCTTGTAATGACTGTTTATCTGTTGTTTTTTTTTTAATTTCTGGATTTTCATTTCTTTTAAATTTCTTTGCTAATATTACAGGGTCATATTATATAGTAAAACATAGAACAAATTGTATAAAGATTTTTCTAAGAATTTTGTATTATTCCACTGATAAATAATTAAACTGTAGTACAGTAAATGCTGAATTCAAAGCCAGTAAGAGCTGGTTAAATGCTGCAAAAATCTGTAAAAAAAATATCAATAAAAATATTACAACACTTTATAACAACAAAATGATCTTAATGTTTTGGTCCCAATTTAACAATCATTTCTTAAAATAAGAAATCTTAAATCAAATCTTATGGAGAATCTTATTTAAAAAATGATCGTGAAAATATGGTCTGGGCAATCATTTCTTAACTTTTAAATATTCCCATAACACTAAACCTGGCAAATTTAAGATTTTATTAATTTTTGTTTGTTAAGAATATAATCATGAATTTAAGGTGTCATTTTGAAGTTTAGTTTTAAACTAATGGAATCTGTTTTCTAGTTTTCTCAAAATTCTTATTTGTAATGCTATAAAAGATTGTTAAAATTTGCTAGATTTGAGTTAAGAAAAATCTTTGTTATGAAATAATTGCTGTGAAAGTGGAGCTTGCAACATTTTGGGCTTCAAATATAAATAAAATGAACTAATATTTTGTATTCAAAGTTATAAAAAATATTTTATAAGCTAGTCTACAGTGGAATCAGCAAAAATGATTCAATGCCAACATTTATATTAATACTGTTTAGTAATTTAATCTGTGTACCCAGTACAAAAACCTGCATATAAAGACCACCTAAAGCTATGTTTCTGCAATTTCAAAAATTAGCGTAGACAGATTTCTGAAAATTGTAAAAATATAGTTTTTTAAAGTATTTACTTACAAATCTACTAAAAATAAGTTACTTTTTGAAAAAATAATTCAGAAATTGGTAGCCAATGGTGGTTTTAGCTATTGATAATAAAAAAACATAGCACTGTCGTGCTGTTGTACAGCGTAGTTGGGGAAATTGTGTTGTGGCAAGACAGAATATAACCGAAAAAAATTCGGGGGGGGGGGGGGGGGTCGATCTATGCATAGTCTGACGGATGGTTTTTTTTTTTTTTTTTTTGGAAAAAGAAACAATGTACCAAACCATGTATTGCTGAATTAAATGGTAGAAAATAATAATTTCATAAATATATGAAAAAGACAATCGGTAATTAAAACTGAAAAAAGTTGTACCCGATCGTTTTGTCATTTCGGATAGAGAGAAAGTAGAGTTTTGCCGATCCTACCGTCGCTATGAGGGGTACATTCTAGCGGTTGTATGTAACTGGATCATTTGCTGTTAATCTGGGTTTTAATTAACTGCTGATTATCACTCACAATATTCCCGTTTCATGTTAATGGTGAAGTACAGTTGTTTTGCCAGTTCCGAATTTTTACTACCGAATAATCTAAAATTTCAATCCTGTTCAATTAAAGGAATCGCAAAATAACTTTCTCAATTTGCCTCTACTTGAATGTATGGGAATTAATTGTTTAAATAATATAAACTTCAACCGCTTCCTAAATGTATGTGCAGGACAGTTCGACAGATTGTTGGTGACCTAGTTTAACGATGTAAACAAATCGTGATCACGGAAATGCTTTTTTCAAGAAAACATACTACCACGTGTTTTTGAGGACAAGTGTCGATATTTTGGAATTAGTAAACATTTGTATTATTACACCACATAAATTTTATTTCCTCTGCTTGTGGATGACGTCTGCAGCAGCGCTTATATGAAACCCTGTTCGGAACTGGTAAAACGACTGTATTTAAAATTTGTACACAACACTGTACGAATTATCTCCCTTTCAAGAAAGTAAAATCTAATCGATAAACATTTTAAAATATGACACAATTGCCTCAACATCAAAATACATTATCATAACCTTCAAAATAAATTTAAATTTACGTAGATTTCACGAAGAATTAATTAAACAACCTGCCGTTGCTGTTCATTTCATAAAAAGTTATGATTTTACATCGTAGGACGCAAACTTCTCGAACTACTTTTTATTGTAAACATGAGATCAGTTCGCCAAATTGCAGAAATTATTAGATGCATCCCGTCGCAATATTTTACTAGATTCCGAAATGTATTCCGAAAATCTATTCCAAATGTGCATATGTAACCAAATGCATTACCCGTCTCAGAATACATATCTCACGATAAAACAGATATACTTCTTTCACGCTCATTTACCAGGCGCACTATTTCCAGGTGTACTCATATCTTATAATTTCATAGCAAAGAAGCTCGATATCTTGGAAGAAAGCGATACCAATGTACGCGTTCACTTTGTTCACGCTGTACAAAAACGTTTTTATGATATTAATCATAAGTATATTAAAGTTGTGAAAGTGGTCAGGGTCAAAATGATGCTTGAATTGACCCATGACCTTTATTGAGTTACAGTGGTGGCAAATGCAGGATGGAAATATCATAGCTAAGGAACATTATCAGAAAATAATGATTTTATAGGTGGGCTGTTTCTTTGGTTGAAGTATGAAGCAGGGGGACCTTAAGACATTGATGGTCTAGATAGAAGTAATCATCATTGTACCTGTCTTTTCCAAACACAGGGTTCGTACAGACATTTGGACTCCAAATTTAAGTACTTTTTAGGGTCTTTTCAGGGTCTTATTTGCAAATTTAAGGCCTAATCAGAGGGACAATTTTAGCAAAAAAAATATTGGTGCAAAGGCAATTAAATCAATAAAACAATTACATGTCCATAGTAATGACACTTGAAGTAGAGGTTGAAGTTAGGCATTTAGGGGGGCAGGTACCTTTAAATTGCTCATTTCAATGCAACTTATTGATATATATATATCAGTCTTTTTGCAACCACTTACCGGTAATATCAAAATACAGACACCCAACTGACCAAATTCAAGGGCTTTTTAGGGCCTTAGGGATAAATTCAAGGGCTTTTTAGGGTCAGACTTGTTTTTAGGGTCTTTTTAGGGCAAACCTAAAAAATTAAGGACTTTTCCAGGCCTGTACGAACCCTGAAACATTATTGTGGTTTGGAATGTATTTTATTTAGACCAGTTCCACTGGCTAGTAAACTACAAGTAATTTGATACTTAATTCTTTTATCTACTAATCATAAACCTTTACATAAAGGGAGATTACTGATACTAGGATAAAAAGAGAAAATTATAAATATTACAAAAATTCTGTCATATACAATGACACAGACTTGTAATTGTTCTGAAAGGTTTGTTTATGTCCCAGTCACATATTCAAGAATAATCCCACCAGAGTAGCTATGGATACGTCCCAGCATCATAATGGTATTCAGTATTGGTCTCTAGCTTTTCACATAGTAGCCACTCATAGCAGTACTTATATACATGTATTTGACAATTTTAACATGTTCAAAATTTGACCATGGTCAAATAACTATGGCAACTTCTTTTTACAGGTAAACTATTAAAACAAACTGATCTGTTTCAGTTTCTCAATCAAAAGTGTATAAACCCATGTTTATTCATGAGCCCATGAACCCATCAAGAATTTCTATGGTTAGCTACCATTAACTACATACTAATGCACGTACACCATCATTGAGCATCCATATTGGTTTGCTGTCAAACAAAGGAAAATTTTTTTTCAGGGGTCATACATAAAATTTAATCCATGGTGGAACCGGTGAGTTGATCCATGGATGTGTGACCGAGGCATTACAGTGTTACACAGCTCTACATCTATAACAGTTTGTACACAGAAAGCAACAACCAGGGTGATATAATTATATAAATGCACACACATGTTATATATTTTTTTTTTTAAAAAGCAAGAGAAAGCTACATCAAAAGCAGGGAAGCATATTCTAAAAAGCAAAAATCATAGGCAAAAATTATTGCAAAATCTAAGGCAGATAACTCATGTTTTTTTTTTTTTAATCTTACCCTGGTTAATACTTGAATCATCTACATAAAAATAAAATTACACATACAGACAGAAAAAAAGAAAAAAAAAAAAACAAAAGAACAACAACAACAATCATGACAACATAATAATAACTAAAATTACAACAAAAAAATACAATATTTCCAACAATAAAGGTGTAATTGTCAGACAATTACAGTAAAATGTATTTTGATGAGCATTTTTTTCTTTTACAATACAACATACTGATTTATTAATATTTATCCCCAAAATAAAGTAGGAGCAAACTACGACATTACTGATTAATTCTCATGAATGTTTCAAGATTCTATTACTTAATATTTGTTTACAGTCAAACCTGTCTATAAGGGATACCTAAGGGAACCTGTAAAAATGGACTTCAAGGGCAGGTTCAAATAACATAAATAAAGAGCCATTGGGACAAAGTTTTTCTAGCCTTTCAGTTGGCACTTATTATATATGTGATCTTTAAGGGAAGTTTGTATTTTTGTTACCGGTATAAATTCCTAAAAAAGGTGTCATAAAATCTTAGTGATTTAACTTAAGAAACTTTTTGATTTTCATGACAATATCAAAGATTAGTGGGTGGGTTGTTTGGTTGGTGTGTTTGATGGAATGTTGCTTTATGTCAAAGTCAAGATTATTTCAAGGACATCAGAACAAAGTGAAAGAAAGTTTGCCAGTTTGCTTGCCAAAGGTCAGTGGTTTTTCTGTGTCTACTCCAGTTTCCTCCATAATACAAGAACTGACTGCCTTTATATATTGTAAGCGAAAGAACTGGACTGAGGTATATAACATTACTTGATTTCCCTCCTTTGAACCAGCTTCCACTTGTGAGTACACTTGGCCACAATAAAGAGTTTAGTAGAGTAATGGTGTTTAACGTCCCAGTCAATAATATTTCACATACATCAAGAGGTCACCAGCTATAGGTGAAGGTGCAGAAATTTTGCATGTGCATTGCACTGAGGGCAACAATAAAGAATTATCTATACCAGGCAAATCAGTAAACCCTATTACAGGAGAAAAATGTCCTGGCAGTCAACCAGGGGTCAAACAACAGAGTTGAGACAACTTAAGTTAAAGGTTAATGCTCTAGCTACTGTATCACTAAATAAGTTCAAAGCCTATAAAAATCATGTATTTCATGATAGCTTTATTCTCTAAAAATAAATAAACACAAAATTTTCCCGATTTACTGCAACTCTATAATCATTAATCACACGATTCTTCCTTATATAGAGACGATGACCATTTGCAATTCTATAAGCATGATGGTGACTTCAATGCCATCCATATAAATTTACAAATCCATGTCTTACTAATAACAAACTACAATCAAATTATGGTAATACGTTACAGGAATAAGCTCTACCGTGACCAAATCAGTGCTAACAGATACAGGTAGTCTGATTACCTGTTAACGAGAATTAATGTCACGGAAAACAGGGTTTAATTGATTCCATATCAGGAGGTATTACTATAAATAATTCCATTAATCAATATGACAGGAAAAAGTAACCAGTTTGACCTGACAGTCTGACCTCTGTGTCCGAACATAATAGACCAGTGTGACCTGACAATTAATCTGACCCTTTATGGATCAGATAAAAAACAAATATGACAGAGAAAAGGGGACCAGTTTGACCTTACAAACAAACATCTTAATTTGTACATAAACAATTTGACACAGAAGATGAGAGATTGACCTGAAAAATTTTCCTCTACATTTTTATGTACAATATGGAACCAAATTAACCTGACAATCTGACCTCTAAATAATGAATGAGACCATTTTAACCTGACAGTCTGACTTCTTAGACGAATATGACTAAATAGTCTCTTAATCTGTAAATAAATGGCTCACACAAAAAATCAACATGAAGCTGATCAGTATGACCTGGAAATCTGTCTTCTATATCCGTACATAATGGATCAGTTTGACCGTACAGTCTGACCTCTAAATCTGTACATAAATGGCTCACATAAACATAATATGCAATATGACAGGAAAGGGGATCAGTATGACTTGAAAATTTGATCTCTATATGTGTATCAAATATGACAGGGAATGGGACCAGTAGGACCTCTATATCTATACATAAGGGGGACCAGTATGACCTGACAGTCTAACCTCTTAAATAATCCATATGACAGGGGAGGGGGCAAGTTTGTCCTGAAAATCTGTAAAATCCATTTCAAATCATTATTTTAACCAAATTAAACCTATGTATAAGGACCACTTTTTGTTTTAACCCTTATTTTCTTGGTTGCGTTCAAAGGTGTTTATATTAAGGTCTGACTGTAATGTTGCCACAGATGCTTGATATTCTACATGAAAGTCAAGAGATCAAAACAAGCAAATTCAGTCAATTAGGACCCATGTCAGCAGGTTCTTTTTTTGTGATATGTTCAAAGGGCCATAACTCCGAGGAACATGAGCAAACCAACTTGGGTTAACAATATGCATATTTCCTATCTATATTGATCCTTTGCATCAAGTTTCATGAATTAGAGCTTTATTGTTATGGAGAATTAGCGCAGACAATAATTTCAGACAGACGGAAGGATGAAAGGAAAGCACGAAACTCAAATTTAATATCCCCCTTATCTTCAAAAGAAAGGGGATAAAAAGGCTTGGCTGTCATATTGCCTCACTAATTAGTTATTCTAAGTGAAAATCAGGCAGTCAAAAGGTCAAGTAGAAATATTTCTAGCCTTGTAGTGGGCTTATGAGCCATTTTTAGAATAATTGTTTTCTTGTTTATATGTGTGTTTATTTACTTATAGTAACCAGACACAAGATAAAAATAACAGGTTTTTTTCTAATATAAGCAGACAACATTGACCTGTCTGCTTGACCTTTAATTTAAATACTTGTTATATACCAGTTCATTAATGTATAAGGAACACAGGTGTCTATTTCATCTTTTTCATGGTAAATGTATATTGTGCATGTTTTAACTACAATTCCTAATGCTACCCATGTATAGGGGGGTTCATCATATATGAGTATTCCTAATTAAAGTTCAAGCAGTCAGGTCAATATTGTTGGTCTATACTAAAGTGTATAAAATGTCAGGATAATTGTCATGTCACATACATGAAATAACAATAACATAGTAAAACAGTCATGTCAAATTATTAAATTATTGTCTTTGGTGGGTGGGTGGGTGTGGGGGTGTGAGAGCAAGTGAATCTAATGGGATTTTATGTTCAAGTCAAGATTATTTCACTCATATTTAAAGGTTTTTATTGCCCTGGTAAAAAGGAAGAAATGAAGGAAAGAATGCAGGAGAGAAGGATGAATTGATAGGCAGAAGGATGAATGGATAGAAGGAAGGAAGAAATAATAGCTGGATGAATGGATGGATGGATGGATGGATGGAAGGATGGATAGCACTTAAATGTCACCTTTAGTATACCCTAGTACAAGGTAGACATATGCATAATACACACTGTCAGTCCTGGTTACATCAGGATAGCCTAGTGTAGTTTGTCTGGCATGACAAAGATTAAAATTTGTCCATAATAGCCTAAGGCTTACTAAAGGTGTCTTATAAAGCAAAGTAAATAAAGTCTCAGACAGTATCTTTAAATGGTCTTCATGAATTAGAAGTATGGCAACTGTATGGTAACTTTTATGGACATCAGATACAGACTCAAAAAAAAACAACCAGTATTTCAACTAGAACTGTCTCTTGAAAGCCAAATATCCCCTCAAACACCCCCTTCCCCAACATTTAATGTTTTCCTGTAACCTTGACCTTTTTGATATGACCTTGGTTCAAGGTCATGACACACCTTTAGACCATTAAGTTTAATCATGTGACGTTTTATGACAGTCGTCCACAGGAATTATGAGATATATGACCTGGACACAATTTTGCACGGGCATACAGATAGACAGACAGAAAGATAGACAGATGGATGGATAGACTGAAGAATGGACAGACAGTTATGGTGATTCCTATATAGCCCCCTCAAACTAGTTTTGCTGGGGTATCAAAAGCATGGGATCAAAGTTTACTATTTTTTTATCAGGTAACCCTTTTACAGTTCAACAGAAAACAACACTGATCAGATAAAATGTCTAGACTTTGACCACATATCTATGTAAGGTAACTGACATATTTTCCATAAATCACTTTCATTTTGTGACACTTTTCTGTACTATAAAAATTATTTTAGGCAACATAAATTTCCCGTGATCTCTAATCCATGACACAAAGTCCAGTCATTACTGCTCGGCCTTTGTGAACTTCAATAAGAGGTCCAATATGCCTGATGCGCTCACCTGTTAAATGACGACTATGCTTAAAGAAATCAACACATGTGAAAATCTTTATATATACATGTAGTCAGGATAAAGCACACATGCATGCACATATGCACATGCACATGCACCAATAAAACTTTACTAAAGCTGCTGTTTTGATTTTATTTAATTTGTTTCCGATGCTTCAAATAAATTCCACATTCAAGTCTATGGAAAAATTGTAAATTCATGCACCCCACTTAACGTAACCCAGTTTTAACAATTCCAGGGTGCTTTATTTCCTACCTGCAATTATTTGATTGTGACAAAATCAAAGTGACAGTAATATAGTCTCTGCTCTCACTAGGTTGTACAAAAATCAATGCATTATTTTTAAGTGTATCAATTTATTTTGAAATGATAAAAATTTTCTTACCAGAATCAGTGGTGTCATGCACCGCTTCCGATCGTCTACCAGACATGGAGTAACCTCCCTTTTTTGGAAATACAACTCCTATATCTCGGATTTTCGATGATCGTTGTGGACCTGAGTGAAAACCATTATTGATATGATCTCCCGATACGGGAGAACCAGGACTTCTAGGGCTATGCTGCTGCTAAAAAAAATCAAAATTAAAAACATAAAATCAACGAGTTGTCTCCCTTCTATGTCACTCTCTTATCTGCTACAAGCTTACTTTATAATGGATTTGCTTTCAGGTTAAAAAATACTGAGATTTAACCTTACCATGGACTGATATCCCATTCAGAGGGACATTGTATATTCAGTTCATTCACATCACTGAAACCAAGTTGAGTATCATCCTGGGGAACCTACTGACTAAAAATATCCTCTTAGTGCATATATTTTATAGAAATCACAGATGTCCATTGCAATTTTCAGTTAGGATTAAGCTGAATCAAATTCCCTAGTGAAAAGTGTACCCAGGATCTCGTTTTGGGAATTAGTGGGATCCTGCTGCGATAAAGTTATGGGAATCTTGATCACAGGGGTTCTGATAGTAAATTCAAAATTGTAGATCCATGCATTTCAAGTTATCTAAGTTTCACTGTAAAATGATTTGTACCTGTAATGGTCCTGTTGGAAATATGTCTCGTACATCAGTTTTTGCATTTTGTTTTTGTTTTTTACGAAGCGTTGAATTAAGACTATCTATCCTTCTCTTTACCACAGCAGCTTGGTGTGATGTCAGTGTGTCTGTCAGTGCATGAGCTTCATCATCTGTCAACTCCTTACCATCTGAAGAAAAGTATGTAAGAGGTTTCATTCACAGATCCCACACCGAAAGATATAATTGCAGCACACCGAAAGATATAATTGCAGGACTCTCTCTCTCTCTCTCTCTCTCTCTCTCTCTCCCCCCTCTCTCTCTCTCTCTCTCTCTCTCTCTCTCTCTCTCTCTTGCCTTTTTGTGAATGTGGCCTGGTCCTTTACAATTATGAATAACAGCATCATAATGGCCAAGAATGTGAATAAGAAATATACCATTTTAGTGATAGAAAACGTAACAAGAGGCCCATGGGCCTGATACGCTCACCTGATAACTAATGGCTAGCTGATAGATTTAAAGAAAATATAAATACTAAACCCCCATGACTTTTTTTTTACATCATGATAACCATTGTATCAATACCTACAACATTCTAGTATACATGCCTATACAAAAACTTTATAGTTTTCAAGATAATTAACCATTTCAGTATTGTTTCACATCTGTGACCTTGACCTTTGAACCCATGACCTTTTTCTATACATCAAAATGAATGTTGTATCAATACCTACAACATTCTTATATACATGCCTATACAAAATGTTTATAGTTTTCGAGATAATTAACCATTTCGGTATTGTTTCGCATTTGTGACCTTGACCTTTGAACCCATGACCTTTTTCTATACATCAAAATGATCGTTGTATCAATACCTACAACATTCTAATATACATGCCTATACAAAAAGTTTATAGTTTTCGAGATAATTAACCATTTCGGTATTGTTTTGCGTCTGTGACCTTGACCTTTGAACCCATGACCTTTTTCTATACATCAAAATGATCGTTGTATCAATACCTACAACATTCTAATATACATGCCTATACAAAAAGTTTATAGTTTTCGAGATAATTAACCATTTCGGTATTGTTTCGCATCTGTGACCTTGACCTTTGAACCCATGACCTTTTTCTATACATCAAAATGATCGTTGTATCAATACCTACAACATTCTAATATACATGCCTATACAAAAAGTTTATAGTTTTCGAGATAATTAACCATTTCGGTATTGTTTCGCATCTGTGACCTTGACCTTTGAACCCATGACCTTTTTCTATACATCAAAATGATTGTTGTATCAATACCTACAACATTCTAATATACATGCCTATACAAAAAGTTTATAGTTTTCGAGATAATTAACCATTTCGGTATTGTTTTGCATCTGTGACCTTGACCTTTGAACCCATGACCTTTTTCTATACATCAAAATGATCGTTGTATCAATACCTACAACATTCTAATATACATGCCTATACAAAAAGTTTATAGTTTTCGAGATAATTAACCATTTCGGTATTGTTTCACATCTGTGACCTTGACCTTTGAACCCATGACCTTTTTCTATACATCAAAATGATTGTTGTATCAAAACCTACAACATTCTAATATACATGCCTATACAAAAAGTTTATAGTTTTCGAGATAATTAACCATTTCAGTATTGTTTTGCATCTGTGACCTTGACCTTTGAACCCATGACCTTTTTCTATACATCAAAATGATCGTTGTATCAATACCTACAACATTCTAATATACATGCCTATACAAAAAGTTTATAGTTTTCGAGATAATTAACCATTTCGGTATTGTTTCACATCTGTGACCTTGACCTTTGAACCCATGACCTTTTTCTATACATCAAAATGATCGTTGTATCAATACCTACAACATTCTAATATATATGCCTATATAAAAAGTTTATATTTATCGAGATAATTAACCATTTCTGTATTGTTTTGCGTCTGTGACCTTGACCTTTGAACCCATGATCTTTTTCTATACATCAAAATGATTGTTGTATCAATACCTACAACATTCTAATATACATGCCTATACAAAAAATTTATAGTTTTCGAGATAATTAACCATTTCGGTATTGTTTCGCATCTGTGGCCTTGACCTTTGAACCCATGACCTTTTTCTATACATCAAAATGATCGTTGTATCAATACCTACAACATTCTAATATACATGCCTATACAAAAAGTTTATAGTTTTCGAGATAATTAACCATTTCAGTATTGTTTCACATCTATGACCTTGACCTTTGAACCCATGACCTTTTTCTATACATCAAAATGATCGTTGTATCAATACCTACAACATTCTAATATATATGCCTATACAAAAAGTTTATAGTTTTCGAGATAATTAACCATTTCGGTATTGTTTTGCATCTGTGGCCTTGACCTTTGAACCCATGACCTTTTTCTATACATCAAAATGATCGTTGTATCAATACCTACAACATTCTAATATACATGCCTATACAAAAAGTTTATATTTTTCGAGATAATTAACCATTTCAGTATTGTTTCACATCTGTGACCTTGACCTTTGAACCCATGACCTTTTTCTATACATCAAAATGATCGTTGTATCAATACCTACAACATTCTAATATACATGCCTATACAAAAAGTTTATAGTTTTTGAGATAATAATTATAATCAGAGGTAAAAAAAAATTAGGTCATGACCTTCACAATTGACCTTGACCTCATTTTGAAGATACTAACAAGAAGATGTCAAAACAGAAAACCCCATGTCATTATCTGGTCAAATAGTCAAGTTATAACAATTTTAAGCTATTTTACGATTTTTTCAAAATTAAACGCAAAAACGCGTAACCTATTTTCTATCCAAATTTTACAAAATGAACAAACTATAGGCTTAAGACCCTAGAGAAGCCAAATATCACATCAGATTTTTTCTCCAATCAGTACTTTCGGAGAAGAAGATTTTTTAAGATTTTTGCACCCCTAGGTCACCTTGACCTAGTTATGGTAGCCATGGCAACGCCACGAACAAATCTGAATTGCACCGGCCCATATATACTTCTGACAAAGTTTCATTAAAAACTGTCCAGTAGTTTCAGAGGAGAAGTCGAAAATAGGTGTTAACGACGCACACACGCACACACGCACACACGCACATACACACGCTGCGCTATGCCATAAGCTCACATGACCTTCGGTCAGGTGAGCTAAAAATGCTGTTTTTAAGCCGAAATTTCCAAAATTGTGAAAAATAGAAAAGTGATTTTGAAAAAAAACTATAAGATTTTACAAAAAAATTTAGCCTGAAAATCACCTGTGTAAATTACACAGGTACTCAAATTACTTGGGTTTTTACGGTATTTTCAAACTACAAGAACTGTAGAAAGAACAATAGCACAGCTAGCCTATTAAATTACTTTGACAAAAAAGTTTAAAATGTAGGCCATTGTCAGGTGTATGGCATTAACCCTTCTAAACTTCATATAAGCCAGATGAATGTATCAAATCCTGTTGGTATGGTCACGTTCCCAACTTAAAATTCTCACCTTTGAAACGATTAACGATGACGTCATAACCAGCTTCCTGTAGCCATGCCACTTCCTGTTCACCTTCTGTTAAAAAAAAGAACATTTAAAAATCTAATTAGAAATTTTAAGCACTATTTATCGAGAAATGGGAAATTTACCAAAATTAGTATTAACATTAAAATAATTTTTTGTCACCTTAAAATTTAATTTGTCACATTATCAATAGGGTTCACCGCCGTACCACGTGATCAATACCTCTTAATGTTTGTGCGGAACGTTTTGTAAAACGTCAACATCACAGATTCCCGGAATGACGTTGTTTTAGCGGGAAAACTTCATCTTATGCGATTCCATATCCATTGGAAATAAGTGTTCCACACAAACGTAAGGGGGTATCACGTGGTACAGTGGCAAATCCCATTAGTTGATTTTTACTCTATATGTTTCAGGTACGAAAAAATAAATATCTTACAACTTTGAGAAAATTTGTAATACTGAAGGGATGGAGAGGAGTAATGGAGTTTTACATCCCTCATGATTCTTTCACATATATTGAGCCGGTCATTTCATGAATGGTGGAGGAAACTGGAGTGTCATAAAAAACCAATAACCTTATGTCAGGGAACTCACAAACTTTCTTATACATGTACTTGGAACTCTTCAAAGTGGCATTGGAACCAATGCAGTGAGAGGTGCTGGGATTCCTTAGCATGTGCTGGGATTCCTTAGCA
Source organism: Anadara kagoshimensis (assembly GCA_021292105.1). Classification (NCBI taxonomy): domain Eukaryota; kingdom Metazoa; phylum Mollusca; class Bivalvia; order Arcoida; family Arcidae; genus Anadara; species Anadara kagoshimensis. Next base: position 24,458,259 of record CM037863.1, on the reverse strand, counting down.
TGTGCTGGGATTCCTTAGCATGTGCTGGGATTCCTTAGCATGTGCTGGGATTCCTTAGCATGTGCTTTAGACCATTCCACACTAAGGTCCCAAACTTTAAGTTAAGTTAAAGTCTGTCCCGAGCCATTTGGCCCATCAGGCCGGAGCTTATCCCGGTTTCGGTGGCGTTAAGCGACTGAGAGTACAAGACTCTCCCCTGAATGGGACACCGGTCCATCGCAGGGTTAACCCCCAGCATTTTGCTGGTACTCATTTATTTTTCAGCTGAGTGAACTGGAACGTGAAATTAAGTGTCTTGCTCAAGGACACAACACATCGCCCGGTCCAGGGATCGAACCCACGACCTTCGAATCATGAGTCCAACGCCTTAAACCACTAGGCACGCGCTTCCACATAAGGTCCCAAACTTTACCATGGGGAAAATACCTTCATGAGAAATCACTAAAGTGAGGTAAAAATTGGTTACTTACCATCTGGCGTTTTTGAAGTTTCTTCCTCGTCATTTTCTGAATCTTTGTTTCTCTCTATATCTTGAAACTCTTGCCAATAATCTTCAAAGTCGTGTTTCGGACTGGAACTTCTAGCCATGACCAGATCTCCACATCTTATAATCACATTATTATCAACCATTCAGTAAATAACTATACATAATCTGAAACTAAAGAACAAGAGAAAAATGTAATTCATCTAGGCACCTAGCTCATTAAACAAGAGGCCCATAGGGTCTGATACGCTCACCTGATAATGAAAATTTATATCATTATTATCAAACATTCAGCAAATAAATCTACATAATCTGAAACTGCCAAACAAGAGAATAATGAAAGTCATCTGGGATTCTAACTCATTAAAATTTTGCAAATAACTTATAGAAAAAATACACCTTACATAGGTTTTTCTATTTTGTCATGCCCCTAAATTTGGTTTACAACATATTATCTCATGTTGGTTTATATTTGTGCAAAGTTTGATCCAATTCCATCCATAGACATAAAAGATTATCATGATTTTAGAGAGGACACAATATTCAGATGGCTGACCAGATGAACAGACAGACCGACAGACAGACAGATGGATGGATTGACCCAAGAGACAGGGTTATTACTATATAAAGAAGTTTGGTATCCTTCACTTATTTAAGCTTAGTTATTAACCAAAAATCACTGAGAACACCCATGGTTACTAGAGACTATATCTGTTTCCTAAATCTGAGTAGAGTGGAAAGTCCCAACCTCCTTAAGGTTGATAAGATGGTGTTGAAAATATCTTCAGATAGATCCCTAGGGGTGCATAATTAAAATTATCAGTAGTCAGATTTCTAAAAATTGTAAAAATAAAGCCCTTTTTAAAGCATTTCTTCACAAATTTGCTGTACAAGTCTGTTCATTAAGATCACCTGTACATCAAAAACACCTATACACCTGTACATCAAGGACACCTACACATCAAGATCACCTGTACACCTGTCCATCTAGATCAACTGTACATCTAGATCAACTGTACGCCTGTACATCCAGATCACCTTTACACATGTGTCTATATCACCTGAATACCTAGTTTACAAGTACCTGCATATCTAAATTTCCTGTACAATTACACCAAGAACACCTGAACTCAAAATCACCTGTACATTCACATCAGCTATACACCAATACACATAGATCACTTATACAACTGTAAAGCTAGATCACCCATACAGCTATATCACTTGTATACCTGTAGATCAAGAACACCTATACACCTGTACAGCCATATCACCTGTACACATGTACATCAAGAACACCTATACACCTGTACATCCATATCACCTGTACACATGTACATCAAGAACACCTATACACCTGTACATCCATATCACCTGTACACATGTACATCAAGAACACCTATACACCTGTACAGCCATATCACCTGTAAACATGTACATCAAGAACACCTATACACCTGTACATCCATATCACCTGCACACCTGTAGATCAAGAACACCTATACACCTGTACAGCCATATCACCTGTACACATGTACATCAAGAACACCTATACACCTATACAGCCATATCACCTGTAAACATGTACATCAAGAACACCTATACGCCTGTACATCCATATCACCTGTACACATGTACATCAAGAACATCTGTACATCCATATCACCTGTACACCTGTAGATCAAGAACACCTATACACCTGTACATCCATATCACCTGCACACCTGTAGATCAAGAACACCTATACACCTGTACATCCATATCACCTGTACACCTGTAGATCAAGAACACCTATACACCTGTACATCCATATCACCTGCACACCTGTAGATCAAGAACACCTATACACCTGTACATCCATATCACCTGCACACCTGTAGATCAAGGACACCTATATATCCATATCACCTGCACACCTGTAGATCAAGGACACCTATACACCTGTACATCCATATCACCTGCACATCAAGAACACCTATACACCTGTTCATCCATATCACCTGCACACCTGTAGATCAAGAACACCTATACATCCATATCACCTGTAAACATGTACATTAAGAACACCTATACACCTGTACATCCATATCACCTGCACACCTGTGCATCAAGAACACCTATACATCCATATCACCTATAAACATGTACATTAAGAACACCTATACACCTGTGCATCCATATCACCTGCACACCTGTACATCAAGAACACCTATTCACATGTACATCCATATCACCTGTACACATGTACATCAAGAACACCTATACACCTGTACATCCATATCACCTGCACACCTGTACATCAAGAACACATATACACCTGTACATCCATATCACCTGTAAACATATAATCCATATAACCTGGTTTCCCCCTTTTTTCATCTTTCTTTCTATTACCCCTTCTCTCTCTCTTTTTCTATCATTCTATCTGCATATGTGCATACGTGTGCTTGTAAACATGTGTATGTATATGAGTGTGTGCATGCACCAATAAGCACATCCTAAATATTTAAAATTTTTGTCATTATCATAAAATAATACTACCTATAAGTCCTCAGATGAAGTGTTAAGGTACTTACTGTGTATATAAGAGGATTAGGGAGAAATCTGGGACATATATATAGATATAGTGTGTCAAGTTTAACCTGGCTGTTTGACCTTTAATTTAAATATTAGATTGGGTAAATAGATTGTGTGATTTCGGAGACAACATGTTTTATTACCATTAACACCTGGTACCCAGTATTACTATCATCTAATTTTTAATATATCAACTTTATATAACCCCTAAGTTACACAATGGATATGTCTAATTTAAGGTCAAACAGCCAGGTCAAACTTGACGCACTATATGCATTTACTTATTCAAATCTTATACACACATAATATACTGGTCGGTAAACAAAGACAGGCTCGTAGTAAATCAATACGCCATCATTTACAACCTTACAACAAGTCTTTCCAAAATTATTTCCTGATTTTAAAATTTTATTATAGGGTTGTTAAAGCTGATTTTGATAATAATGGCAGGCAAATTTAGAGACGGGCAGGTCGGGTAACTCAGTCAGTAGAGTGTCCCACTAGCTAGTATTAAGAAGGTTTATAAATTAAAGCTGTATTGATAATAATTATGGTGACATGTAAATGTGGCGGACTGAGCTTGAAAGGTGCCTGGATAGCTCAGAGGTGAGTGTCCTAATAGCACTGAGAAGGCTCATACAGGTTCCAACTTTGTTATGTCGCTGCTGAATAATCAAAATGGTTGGGTTGGTCACCACTTTTTTACTGAATTGAAAAGAACAATAATTCCAGAACCACTTGACCGAAAACAGTGTCCCTAATTATAGGCTGAAATTTAGTTTCCACCGCCATCCCAAAACTGACCAAGTGCCATATAAGCAAAAACTTGACTGGGGTAAAACTCCTTTACTTCAGTCTTAAAATTAAACAAAGGGGCTGTAAATCAATACATACATTATTTACAACCTTACAACAAGTCTTCGCAAAATTATTTCCCGATTTCAAAATTTTATTAGGGTTGTTAAAGCTGGCTTTGATAATTGTAACATGCAAAGGTGGTGGATCGGGCTTGAAAGATGGCCAGGTAGTGTAGACTGTAGCCATTCCATTAATATTGAAAAAGTTCATACATTTGAGCTGGTATTGATAATATTTATTACTGGGTATGACATGCAAATGTGGTGGACTGGTCTTGAAAGGTGACGAGGTAGCTCAGTTGGTAGAGTGCCCTGCTAGTACTGAGAAGGCTCATGCAGGTTCCAACCCGTTTTGGTCACTACATTTTTTTCATTTTCCTGTACAAAAGCATCAAAATGGTTGACTATGACACTGGGTTTTTACTGAACTAAAATAGACAATAATTGAAGAACCACTTAACAGAAACACTCTCCTAAATGAGTCTGAAATTCTAACCGATTTAGTGATTTTGTTTGCCTAAAATCTCTAGAGAATAAAGGTAGTTTCCCCCTTTGGAAAAAATGACTAAAATTTTCCAATATGACCCGTAAAATTTGCAAAACAACAGTGATATACTAGCTAATTAAATGTAGCTTCTCTTACCCACAAAGTGGGAGGTCGTGGGTTCGATCCACACAGGGTACGTACATACATTTGGACTCCAAATTAAAGGACTTTGTAGGGTCTTTTAAGGGTCTTATTTGCAAGGCCTAATCAGAGGGACCATTTTAGCAAACAAATATTGGTGCAAAGGCAATAAAATCAATAAAACAATTACTTACATGTCCATAGTAACAACACTTGAAGTTGAGGTTAAAGTTAGGCATTCAAAAGGACCAAGTACCTTTAAATTGCTCATTTCAATGCAATTAATCAATTAATCTATTTATTTATAGATATCAGTCTATTTTCAACCACTTAATACAATAATTCAAACACCCAACTGGCCAAATTCAAGGTCTTTTAGGGCCTTCCGGATAAATCCAAGGGCTTTTTTAGGGTCAGACTTGTTTTAAGGTCTTTTTAGGGCAAACCTCAAAATTTAAGGACTTTTCCAGGCCTGTACGAACCCTGTTACCCACAAAATTTTAGGTAATGTCACAATATAACATCTTTGCAATGAGGATTCTAAGCTAAAGTTAGCAAGTCATTATATAGGTTCTTGTATTTAAGAACTTCAAATTTTCCTAATTTATAAGGCAGAAGGTAGTTTTTTTTTTTAAAATGTAACAAAATCAGTTCAATCTGAATCTCAAAATTGAGAATTCACAAAATATTTAAGGTGCAGGTCTTGATATATAAATAAAATATTCTTGATCGGGAGAAAACAGTCACCTTCACTCCCACTTATTCAGTACCAAAAAAAAATGTGAAAAGGATGATGTAGCTAAAATTAATTTAACTTTCTCTTCCATTTATAATTTTCTTTTCATAAAAAAAAATACATCTATTTTCAAATAATGAGGCGATAAATTACTTTTCATTGAAATTTACTCAACCATCAAGTCTCTGACAGAGTGAAGGTACAACATTGTAACAAGCCTACATAAAATAGGAAATATCACAAAACAAATTAACTTTTTCTTTTCATATCTTATAATATCCACACCCTACATGACATAGAAATTTAACACCACCCTGTGACCTTAAAATTTAACAAAGTTAATTTTCCTCTTTTTAAGGATTGATATCTTATTGCTGTATGCATAACACAAACATATACCGGTACACATTTTTGCAATTTGTCTACAATAAAACACACACAACTTAAGGAAATTGCACCAACTACAGTCCAACCAGCCTTAAAAGCCACCTCTATACAAGGGACACCTGCTTATAAAGGACAGTAGAAATGTATCCCAATTGTTCTTTATTCGTATTATTTGAACCTGTATAAAAAGGCCACCTGTCCATTAATGCCTCTTTTACAGGTTCCCCTGGGTGGCCTTTATAGACAGGTTTGACTGTAGAAGCACAATAAAGCTTGCTCAAATGATGCATTTTTAAGATGCAGGCCATATTATAAATTAACACAGATCTAGATCTTGTATTTAAAACAAAATTTAAAAACTTCCTATTAAAAGGTAGATTTATCCAGAAGATGGGATTTCCATTTACCTAAATACCTGATCAAAAATGGCAATATGTCCAAGAGAGAGAGAGAAAGAAAGGGAGTTAAGTGGAGTAATGGTGTTTAACATCCCAGTCAAGAATATTTCAATTATATCAAGACGTCGCAAGCTATAGGCGAAGGTGCAGACATTTTGCCTGTGGGTTGTGCTGATGACATTATACAGCAGTTTTCTTTACATTGCCATGCCTACCGTGACGTGGGACCTAGTTTATTTTAAGTTCCAATGCGAAAGAACAGTCACCACCCACTTTCAAGTCTTAGGTCAGACCCAGCCAGGGATCAAACCTATAACCTCCCACTTATAGAGTGAGCACTCTACCAGCTAAGCTATTGCAGTGGGTTAGAAGAGAGAGAGAACTAATCTTGCTACAGAAACAAAATTATAGAAAACTTCCTAATTAAAGAAAGACTTATACTTTTCTTCTTTAATATAATTCAAGAGGGGATTTTCATTGAGCTAAGTTTCTGATCATGAAATCAACACAATGTATATCCAAAAGAGTGAGTGGTAATGGTGTTTAACGTCCCAGTCAAGAATATTTCACTTATATCGAGACATTGCCAGCTATAGGCGAAAGTGCAGAAATTTTGCCTGTGCGTTGCGCTTATGGCATTATACAGCAGGGTTCTTTAGCGTGCCAAGCCCAATGTGAAACGGGACCTCGTTTATTTTAAGTTCCCATCCGAAAGAACCGTGACTTTCATTTCGTAATGCTGAGTGCTTGGCGAAAGAACAGTCACTACCCACTTTCAAGTCTTGGGTCAGACCCGGCCAGGGTTCAAACCCATGGCCTCCCACATACGGAGCGAGCACTCTACTGACTGAGCTACCGCAGTGGTATCCAAAAGAGACAGATGGACTGACATATAAAGAAAACTAAACTTGCTATAGAAACAAAATTATGGAAAACAACTTCCTATTAAAGGCACATATCTCCTTGTCTATAAAAGATAGAGGGGGTTTTCATTACCATTAAATATCCTGATATTGACAAAGTCAATATATGAATGTCAGAGAGAGAGAGAGAGAAGAAGGAAGAGAGAAAAGGCAGAAACTTACCTTGCTACCAAAACAATATTATGGAAAACGACTTCTTATAAAAGGCACATATATCCTTGTCTTTAAAAGAAGGAGGAAGAAAGAGAGAAAAAAAGAGAGGAGAGAGAAAGAGAGAGAGAGAGAGAAACTCACCTTGCTACTGAAACAAAATTATGGAAAACAACTTCCTATTAAAAGACAGACATATCCTTGTCTCTAAAAGATAGAGGGGGTTTCCAGAACTAAATTCCTGATCTGGACGAAGTCAATATGTTCCTAAAGAGATATCATAACAACATAACTAATAAACAACATCTAGTCGACTTTATCAAGCCGATGATTCACCACAGCCAACATGTCTTAGTTGTAAGGTGGAGCTTTACTTTCATTTTTATACCTTTGATAAATCCAGACTTTCAGATTTTAATTGAATTATGTTATTAAATTAATTTTAATGATTCAGAAATTAAAGAAAAATTAAATTTAAACATTTCAAATTTTAAGTAAATTTGATTATTAAGTTATTTTAATGACTCGAAATATAAAATTTATAAATTTCAAATTTAATATAAATTTGATTATTAAGTTATTTTTAATGACTCACTCAGAAAAAAGAGCGTATATTAAAACCTATCTAACATTAATTAAGTTCATGTTAGTGATTCAGTAAGGATTAATTCGGGCTTTCAAATATTAATTAAATTTGATTATTAAATTAATTTTAATGACTCAGATTAAAAAAGTAAAAACAAATCTAAACATTTATTGACTTAACTTCAATGATTCAGTAAAAATGAAAACAAAAATTTAAAACATTTATTTATCTCATAGATAGTGTTTGTGATTATGATTTCAGAATTGATAATTTTCAAATAGATGTATATTTTCATTTATAATTTCAATTGATTTAAAAAAAGAAGAAATTTAATTTCATAGGGATGGCTAAAAATACATTAAGTAACCAGACTGTAACCACCACCCCCCCCCCCCCCCCCCACCCTTGTATTTATATTACAGTTTGTGGTGTAAAATCTGGACAAGATTAAATCCATTAAAATCTGTTAAAGTGACCAAATCTATTTAAAGACCAACTGACCATACAGCAAAACCTGCTATAATGACCACCCTTAGACCAACTGTCTATATAGTAATACCTGCAATAGTGATTACCTTTATAAACATATCATCTGTCTAAGAGTGAAACGATTCTGGTGAATCTCGGTATTTTCATTCGGTTCAATTATCGGTACATAACATCCGGATTTCGGTTTGATCCGAATGTTGATCCAATTTGTATTTTACTCTCGCCATAATTTGCCAAACACTTTGGTAGAAGTCCTCTAATTGGTCAATTGCTCCCCGAACTGCCAATGAAATTGCGCCAGACATTAAATTACTTATCAGTTCAGGGATTTATCAGGGTCTTCTGGGAAAAGGCCCAAAACTAAAACTTGGGAAAAACTATCAACTTTTTTTCTCATTTTGGGAAAACTTTGACATATTTTTGATGCCATTAATGATTAAATCTAATGCTTTTAGTGTATTGTGTTGATTGAAGATTGAGAAAAGCAGCCACATTTATGGCCAGACTTCAGCTATGTATCTGGTACGATTTTCTAATTGGGAATTTTTTCAGCCCATTTTGGGAAAAAATCTAACCCTTGATAAATCCCTGCAGTTATCACATCAACTTGAAAGCATGGCTTGCTTATCTATTTAATCCGCCTACAAGTTTCAGGTTGGCAGTATGGAAGCACTTTGGATTTCCGTCCTACTTACAATACAGCCATAGGTCTTAACGGGCGTAAATATGTATCGAACCGAAATGAATCGTATCGTGACCTATGTACCTAGATACGTATCGAAATCGTGGATGTGGTGAATCATTTCAGCCCTACATCTGTCTATACAGTAAAACATGTTACTCTATATAAAGACCATTTGTCTATTGAGTAAAATCTGATATAGTGACCACCTCTACAAAAGAATGAACCCTAAACAAAGTTCGCCTATAAATCCAATTCAGCTTCAAAGTTCAAACATACAGAGTCCTAACTACAGTCCAGGTTAAATAACAAATCTAAATTTCAAAATGCATAATCCAGAATATATAATACATCATTTCCTACAATATATCATAGGTAAAACTATCCTTAGATCAAGTTCAATTACACAGATTCCTTACCCTAGCCAAAATTAAACTACAAATTTCAATCAAGCTACATACCGTTAATCCAGAATTTACACTACACCTTTCCTTTATTATGATCAAATCAAATATATGATATATAATATAGGTAAAATTATCCTAGGGCCAAGTTCAACTACACAGATTCCTTACCATAGCCCAAGTTAAACTACAAAATTTCAATCAAACTACATACCCTTAATCCAGAATTTACACTACACTTTCCTTTATTACTATATGATATATAATAGGCAACATTATCCTAGGGCCAAGTTCAACTTTACAGATTCCTTACCATAGCCCAAGTCAACTCCATATCTTAGTCAAACTACGTAATCTTGAATTTATAATACACCTTTTTCCTATTAAAATCATATCAAATATATATATCATATGTAATAGGTAGCATTATTTATGATTCTTTCAACATTTATTTGTTTTAAAACATTTCCTTATTTTATAAAATCATTCTACTTCCTGATTTTGTTTCATAAAAAATTATGAAAATTAAATTTAAAAAAACTGAGTAATTAATGCATCATATAGGGAAGAACTTAATAATAAACAGAGTAGAGTTGAGTTGAGTAATGGTGTTTAGCATCCCAGTCAAGAATAATTCACTTATACCAAGACATTGCTAGCTTTAGGTGATGGTGCAGAAATTTTGCCTGTTCGTTGCACTAATGGCATTATACAGCAGGGTTCTTTTTATTGTGCCATGCCCACAGTGACAAAGTAATGGGACCTCGTTTATTTTAAGTTCCCATATGAAAGAACCATGACTATCATTTCATAATGCAGAGTGCTTGGCGAAAGAACAGTCAATGCCTATTTTCAAGTCTTGGTCAGACCTGGCTGGGGTTAGAACCCACAACCTCCCACATACAGACAGAGCACTTTACCACTGAGCTACAGTCGTTCGGGCAGTTCCGGATAGGTTTGCATTTGATCGCTGCATATTAATTATTAATGCCCGATCTTAAAAACTTTAATGGTTTTAATTTATCTTCATACAAATAACAATTTGTGATAGGAGTCTCAAATGAATCCTCCTTGGCAATCGATAGATAATGACAACAAAAATGTTAAGCGATATCTCGGCAGTTCTGGATACACTCTGGGTATTCCGGATAAGTGACCTTGACCTATCAACAATATCTAAGGGGTAATCTCAAAGCGTCCAAATGAATAAAATTTGTTGTAAGATTCTTTAGAAACACTTGTACAACCTGGCCTCGGTTTCATAATCATTCCTTAGCTTTCAAATCTTTATAATTTTGTTAATTTTCAAGGTATTCAGGAAATTAAGGTGTCAGTTTTAATATCATGTCTAAATTAAAACATTTGCATTTAGTTCTGACAAAATTATTCACTAGTAGTTCCAAAAAGTGAATAGTAAAATTTGCTAAATTTAAGTTAAGGAAAAATCTTGGCTAAGGAATGATTGTGAAACCGGGGCCAGTGGTCTTTAATCATTTCTTTTTTACATTGGGGTTTTATACTTAGATTTTTCATACATGCTTTAAAACCTTTATAATTATTTTAAAATTCTAGTTGTTAATGAAAATTCCACTTCAGCAGCAATCTAAGTCTGTGAAATACACTATGTGAATTACTGAAGGTCATATATTGACTGACTAGATGAACCTCCTCAATCAAACCGGAGATAATAAGCTTAAGTAATTTTTGCATTCCATACAATTTCCTCAGCAGTTAAAATTTGGTCTTTATGAGGTTTATCCTACATTTTCAGTTGTCTCTAGAACTTTATATGTTGCTTACATTGCATGGTATCTAAATTCAATTATTATATTTTACTGTCAGGCAGATTGATTGATGGATGGCAGGCTATTATCACAATAGCTCTGAAAGCCTTTGGCTTAGGTGAGGCATTAAAGAACTAAAAGCTTAGATTTTACCAATACTTTTGTTTTTTTGATCTAGTTGATACACCAACTAGATCATACCCTTCTTCTAAACGTAAATCATACTTTTGTTGAGTTGGATTTGAAAGCACACTCTTGAAAGCCTCTAAAGCAGAAGATACTGCACTTGTTTCATTCAACTCTATTACTGCTGTTTCTGGAAAATCTTTAACAGATTCATCCTCTCTTTCATCACACGTGAAGATGAGACTGGGCTTTAGATTTTAATAAATATTTATCAATCAGTTAAATCTTAAAGAATATCTATAACCTATGGTAGGCCTACATGCATGAAAGAAAATGAGATGGAAAATAGGTGTTGAATTTAGCAAGTACATTTACATTTACTGGAATACTGTGAAGGGCTTATCAGCATCAACTCACAGGAGTACTTGTGTGACGTGGCTTCTCACAAGGACTTTTCAACGGGTTAAAAACAGTTAAAACTATTTACACTAATTGCCACTTTTTAGGTGCAAGTAATAGGTGCAATTTGGTCAATTCCATATATATATATATATATATATATTATATATATATATATATATATATATATATATATATATATTTATTTATTTATTTATTTATGCATTTCGTAGATTTACATGTATCAACTTCTATTCGATAAACAAAGTCTTTATAATCGGCGTGCTACAAAGTGAAAGTAAGAATCCGGTGCCTATCCGGAACTACCAAGTTTGACAGGATAATCTGAAATGTTATTATTCCGAGATGAGTTCCATTGTTCCAAAAAATAAGTTACCCCAAAATTCCTTGGATCTCTACATTTTATAAACGCACTTTACTTTCCAGAAAAGTCAAATCATTTTCTGTATATGAACCGGTATATTTAGAAAACCTCGTGTTTTAAACTGATCTCGTTCACAAGGACGCTTGAATGACCTTTGAAAATACACTTTGTGGACGATATCCAAAGTTACAAATAATTTTAAAATGTACCAGAACGCATCAAATTTTCCATCTTTGAATGACTGGCTGTACAATTCATAGATATATTCGATAGGAGTGAAGTTATCGTTATCTTTTGCTTGGATAAATCCGGAACTACCCGAAATTCGGAACTGCCCGAACGACTGTACTATAGTGGTAAAAAAAGTGAAGGAGAGACCAGCATCAATATATTTATACCATATATATATACATTACATGTAGTTGGTTATTTTCTCTCGATGTGTTGTGTTCAGATGGATTCACTATAACAATGTTTTTCCATACAACAAGTCAGAGAGAATCAATAATCAACTGAGGACCAGTAACAGCTGGGCAGGGTTTTTACAAGGTTAAATATAGATAAATATCAGCTCATAAATGTATCATTAATGTCAATTAATATATATATTTATATGTCATTAAACAATGAATACAATGTTCATACAGTATACTAGTCAAACAACACTGACCTGTCTGTTTGACCTTTCATTTAAATATTTATCTATGTTTCCATTCCTGGTAGCCAAAATCGCCATTGGCTACTAATTTCTGAGGAATTCTTTCAAAAAGTAACCTATTTTAGCAAATTTGTGGAAAAATACTTCAAAAAGGACTATATTTTCACAAATTTTGGAAAATTGGCTACTAATTATTTTAAATTTATGGAAACCTAGATTTATCATGAATAAGTTTGTTTATGTATAGAGAACACATGTGTCTATTTCGTGTACATCATGGGGAAACAGACATTGTTTCTGTATTAACTGCGGAATCATAACACTGCCCATGTATTGGGTGAATTCTCCTATATGAATGATCAAGTGGACAGGTTTATATATATATATTTGTTGTATGATCCCCAGACGCCCTAATGGCTCGTAAAAAATGTGATATCTCTTACCAATATAAGTATATCACAGGTATAGCTACAGGTAGATATACACAACATTGACCTGTCCACTTGAACTTTAATTTTAATGTTTCTTATGTCCCCTGTTTCACAATCATTCCTTAACTAAGATTTTCTTTAGCAAGAGTTATCTTCAAAATGACACCTTAAATTCACAAGTATCTCGGAAGCTAACAAATCTATTGAAATTTTTAATTTACCAGATTTTCTTAGTTAAGGAATGATTGGGTCCAGTATATTTATGCATAGGTGACATCTACATCATGGGAAACCTGGAGTGGGGTTATGGGGTTTTATTCCCCCAGTCAAGCATCTTTCACTTAAATCGTGTTGATTTGCATAATGGTGTTTAATGTCCCAGTCAAGAATATTTCACTTATATCGAGATGTTGCCAGCTATTGGTGAAGGTGCAAAAATTATGTGTGTGTGTTAGGCTGATGGCATTATACAGCTGGGTTCTTTATCATGCCAAGTCTACTGTGGCACAAGACTTTTTTATTTTAAGTTCCAATCCGAAAGAACCATGTCTTTTATTTCGAAATGTCAATCGCTTGGCAGAGAACAGTCACTACCCACATTCAGGACTTGACTGGTAGGGGACCTAACCAATATGTATTATTTTTTGGACTTATTTCTTTCTTCAAAGGATGTTGGTCCAAGACAATAAGATTGGGGCCCATTTTTGATCCCAAATTACTAGTATGACAGCCCTGGATTTTCACCTGTAAGGTAATACAATCAGGTGTTACTTGTTCCACCATCGATAACACAATAATAATCCGGTCAATAAACTTTGTTACATCACTTTATATATTTACTCCATGGTGATAACACATCACTTTATATAAACCATGGTGATAATACTATTCTATGTGGACAGAGAGACGTAGATAACATCATTCACACTTTTCCGCAAACTGTGCAAGATAAATAACTAGTACAATCCTGTATTTGTATCAGCAAACAACACTGACCTGTCTGTTTGACCTTTCATTAGGAATATCCATATAGGATGATCCACTCAATATATGGCTATGTTTCCATTCCTGGTAGCCAAAATCGCCATTGGCTACTAATTTCTGAGGAATTCTTTCAAAAAGTAACCTATTTTAGCAAATTTGTGGAAAAATACTTTAAAAAGGACTATATTTTCACAAATTTTGGAAATTTGGCTACTAATTATTTTAAATTTGTGGAAACCTAGATATGGGTATTGTTGGGATTGGCATAATACATAAATAAGGCATGTTTCCCCTGATCTAGATAAAATAAACATGTGTGTATCTGACTGGTCCATGATAAATATTTAAATCAAAGGTCAAATGGACAGGTCAATCTTGTTTGCCTATATTACTGGCTCTAAGTATCAACTGTGTATGAATCAACTTCCTTCCCAATACAACCAAATAATGATTTAAGGCCAAACAAAATATATGTTTTGTTTCATGTAAATCTAATAGTTGGTGGAGGATTCAATTATGATTTAAGGCCAAAAATCAATTGTTGTGTTTAACATAACCCTAGAAAACCAACAACCCAATTATGATTTAAGGCCAAGAAAGTTTTTGTGTTTAATGTAACACTGCTGGTCGGTGGGGGAAACCAACAATTAACTGATGATTTATGGTAAGGCCAAAAAATGTTGTGTTTAATGTAATCTTACCACATATGTAGTTGTGGGGAAAACCAACAACCAAAATAATGGTTTAAGACCAAAAGAAGTTGTTTTGTTTAATAAAAACCCTACTGGTTGGTAGAGGCCCAAAAAAATGTTGTGTTTAATGTAACCCAATACTGATTAGTGGAAGTAATTAAAATACCCAGAGAAAGAAAAACAGACCTTCTGCAAGGAATCAGACATTAAGGATCTGGCAATCAGTTCTCAGATGGTGGAGGAAGCCAGAGTGTCTACAGAAAACCACTAACCTTTTGCAAATGAACTTACAGACTCTCTCACACTGGGATCTGAAAAGCACGATTCAAACTCAGGGTTCGTACAGATCATTTGGACTCCAAATTTTAAGACTTTTTAAGGGTCTTTTTAGGGTATTACTTGCAAATTTAAGGCCATAATCAGAGGGACAATTTTAGCAAAAAAATATTGGTGCAAAGGCAACTAAATCAATCAAACGTGTCCATAGTAATGACACTTGAAGTAGAGGTCGAAGTTGGGCGTTCGGTTGGGCCAGGTATCTTTAAATTGCACATTTCAATGTAACATCAATTAATTATTTATATCAGTCCATTTGCAACCACTTTATATTGAAATACAGACACCGAACTGGCTAAATTCAAGGACTTTTTATGGCCTTCAGGATAAATTCAAGGGCTTTTTAGGGTCAGGCTTGGTTTTAGGGTCTTTTTAGGGCAAACCTCAAAATTCAAGTACTTTTCCAGGCCTGTACCAACCCTGAAACTTAAGTGGCAAGAGCTGTTGTGATCCATAAATCATGCACTTTACACCACTTGACCACTTAAATTTTGATAAGTACAAAAAACTTCTATCTTACTTTATAAATAAAACAATTACTTAATTAAAGATTGGTTTTTAATGTTTTATGATGCATCTGCATTTTAAGCTAATTGTAATGACTCATTGTAATCTTAATCTTAAGAATTAGCTTACCCTTCCGGAGCACCCGGCCTCACTTTCCTGGTGGAAGTTCACGTGTCTAACCTAACTTGTCAGTTCCAAAGTTTTTAATTTGCTTCTGGATTGTGATTCGGACATGGATTAGTATGTTTGTTTTTGATGATTTGTAAACAAGTTCATGTGATTGGCAAGTTTTTATAAGTGTTTTTGATCTGTTTCGCATTAATTCTTGCCTTTAGAAACATGCCAACTAGAGATGTAACAATACTCTGAACATCATATTCCCATTTATTTTATATAAGTTTTGTAACAATCAAAATCATTGGGTAGTGAGCGATCATGTGGTACAAACTACTGGTGTGTTGGTTGGTTGGTTGGTTGGTTGGTTGAATGTTGCTTAACGTTGCATCAGCAATTTTTCAGCTATTCGCGACGAGAACTATTTAATTAATCTCTATGGATTAATCTATGAACAATTTTTGTGTATGCATGTGAAGTGCGAGTGTGTTGTATGGTCTGCCTTGTACTAGCGCGCACTCAGGGTGACTTTACTGTGCTAGTTCACAGAGTCAGTACGCCCCAGACAAGCGTACCACTCCCCCAGTCCATTACACTGATACCAGGTGAATCAGTAAAGGCCAACGGTAAGGAAAATTCACTTTCCCACATGTGGTCCAAGCAGGACTCGATCTCACAGCGATGAGAGACCCTTGATTTGAAGACTGACGTCTTATCCATTTGGCCACCACGCCCTCAACTACTGGTGCATACAGACCGAGAGGGCAATACACAGAGTTACATCCCTTTATAAAAAGGCCCCTATGGTCATGATTGGGTTTGATTCAATGAAATTAAAGCTACCGGTGTAGTTACTTATAAACAGGACACTTTGATGATTTATGAACAGTCCTCAGGCCAGGATATGGGCTGTCATTTTGATATGGGCCTCACCTGCGGCTCGGGCTATATCAAAGTGAAGGTCCATATCCTGGCCCTCAACCCGTTCATAAATCTTCATAGTGCCCGGCAAATAAGTACGGTCCCCGATTTATTTTTGAGACCCAGAGGAAACACTGAGTACCTGCAGAATTGCTTAAATATATTGCAATATCTAATGACTATTGTAAATTACTTTACAGGTTACAACATTGATTGATCGAATGTATTTTTACAACCCAGTAAAGAATATTTCACTTACATTGAGATGTCACCAGCTACTGGTGAAATAACACTGCATGGCAATATTGGTTTTAAATATTTCTTCCAAAGCGCTTGGTTTCTGATCCCCAAAACCCCTTACCCCACCCCATCTTCAACACTGCTTATTACCATCCCCAGATTTGCATATACCAGGGTGGGGCTCTTAACCCAAACAGGAGATTTTACCCCAAAAGTGACAATTTTTTTTAAATAAAGAAGTTAATATTTAAAAGCTAGGGAAATCCTATCCATAGCCATTTAATGGGGATAAATTGCAGTCAATCCTTCTTAAGAGTAACCTCTGTATAAGGGCCACCTGTGATTAAGGCTGGTAAAATTTTATCCAATGTAACAGGAAGGAGAAAACACCTGAAAAAAATCCACTTCCTCAGAGAGTGCCCTCACCCTCTGAGCAACAAACCCGGCCCTTGCAGATAAAAAGTGAGCGTTCTTCTATAAGGCTAAAAGGCCCGAACCAGAAAGTTTGGCAGTAAATCATTCCATGGGCAATTTAAAATATAATATCTACTATATACAACACTACATCAGTCCCCCCCCCCCCCCCCCAACTGCTCTTTATTCATGTAATTTGAATATAGGGACCGACCACCTGTAAAGAAAGACAACCTTTACTTTCCCTCAGGTGCCATTTATAGACAGGTTCGACTGTATTGGTAGGCCATTCATGGTGCAATATTGCCCTGCTGTGATTGAATTAACAGAGAATTAATTAATCATAAAGGTCAGCATATAGCACGGCATTGAAATCGATACCATTACTGATTGGAATGAGTACCTGTAGATTCATCTATAATGAATAATATTAAAAATAAAAAAATATATCTCTACAGTGGGCAATTATAAAACAAGAGTTGACACTTCACCTTTTCAAGATGTTGTTTACTTTTCGTAAGAAAATGCCTTCTGTGCGTTAAAAACAAATAAAAATAAACACGTACCTCTTATGTGATGCTGTTAAAATCAAGACTTCCTGTTGACTGACAGCTGACAATAAGTCTTCCTGCTAATTTCCGATAATTTCACCTGTGAAGTTGTGAACTAATGCAACCCTCACCTGTTAGTGTTACCTGTGTTTTGTCAAAACTTCCGGTTATTTTTTCACGCATGGCAAAAATAGGGCAAATGAGAAAACCTGGAAAATCAATAGGTAACTGGGGGTTATTGTCCTTAGATCGATATGTCATGATGAAACAGGATATATCTACTAATATCTCATGATCAAACAGAGATTATTTATTTATTTATTTATTTATTTATTTATTTATTTATTTATTTATTTATTTATTTATTTATTTAATTATTTGTTTATTTTTTTAGTTTTTTTTAGTAATTATTATTTCTCCTGTGGGTATTTATATAAAAGGTGATTTTTTTGTTATCTAAAGTAGTATTGGATAATTCTTTTTAATTTGTTAATATTTGCAAGTTTTTATAGATATGAAAGCTCTTTTACAATGTTACACCAGCAATAAAAATTTACAAGAAGAAATCACCACACAGTACAAACATAAAAACCACGGCCTATAAAAACTAGTGCAATGATTTCCTTTTATCTGGTTGATTTCTGTTGAGTTTTCTAAATGTTGAGTGTTTGGCGAAAAACAGTCACCTCTACCAGGTGTCTACTGTCTACCTATTTAAGTTCAAGTACGTCTTGCTCATACTCCGACCGGGGTTCGAACTCACGGAAATATAAAATTGACTGTGATGATAAATGTAACAATCAATAGGGACTCTGTCCAGTCTGGCACCAGTTTTGAACACAATTATTCCTTAACCAAGATTTTCCGAAACTAGAATCTGAAAACTTTTAACCATATTTTCAGTGGCGTAGCCAGAAAAGAATGAATGTGCAACCCTGGTGCCAATGCATCCACGCTAGGGGTGTCCGGGCGGCAAGCTCCCCTAAATTTTTTGGGGGAAATGGGGCCAAATGAAGCCATTTGGTGCATTTTACTGCAACCTATGAGTAAAAGGAGAATTCAAATTCGATTTTTATTCGTTGTTTTTTTTTTCTTTCAAAGACAGTGATACAGCTTGAAGAAAATTGTACACATTTTTAATGGATTTTGCTGCTTTTTTCATGTCTTCGGTTTACAAATACAGGAAGGCGTTTGTAAATTTGTAAACGACAACTAGCAGAATGACAAATGACAGATTAGATTCATTTTAAAAATTGTCAAAAAATTATGTGCAAGCACAGGATTGTTGGCTCAGTATATGCACGCTACGCCACTTATTTTATATAGTGTTAGAGATAAAATTTGTCTTCCGAAATAAGAATAAGGATATAATAAACGGCATAGAGTGACCTTTAAAATGGTACATTAAATTTGCTGCTTTCTTGAAAACCAACAAAATGATTAGAATTTCAAAATAGCTAAGGAAAATCTTAATCAAGAAATGAATCAAAAACAGGGTGCCCGCTCTTCTGACAGATTTCTTTACCCCAAGAACAAAACGATAGCTCAGTTGGTAGAGGGTTCGAACCCCGGTCGTGGGATCTGACCAAGATTTAATAAAAGATCGTGATTGTTCTTTTGCCAACGGTTATCGGCATTTATAAATGCCAAAAGTCACAGGGACCTGAAAGACTGATGGCCCGTGTCACGGCAGGCGTGGCACGTTTAAGAACCTTCCCTGCACATTGCCCTCAGTGCATTTCAAAGGTAAAAAATTCTGCCAGTTTATCTATAGTTGGTGTCGTCCCGATATAAGTAAAATATTGTTGGCGGGGAAACAAAACTAATCTTTAATATAAGAACATTGTTCAAAAAATGTATATAATCCTTTATTTGACAATTTTTTGTATCCTGTTTTTAATATAAAGCAATTTTTAGACAATCACCACAGGTGACCTATCGCCAGATGATTATCAGATTGGATCACGCCACGAAACGCGTACTTCAGTACTCGGACAGACTGGACCCAAAGTTCCGTTACCTTGACCAAATGGTAAGTGAAAATTCAAAATGGTATTTACTGAAAAAAATAAATAAACACCTTATGTACTTCTTCAACTTTTGTAAATTTATACAAACCATTGTACTTTGTATCATAGTACTTGTATTGGATTGCGCAATGTGAGAATAAAGTATTACATATTATAAAACTCTACTTTAGACTTACCAGTCTAACAGTGGATAAAAATGGTTTTAATTATTTATACACTACATTTTTATTAATTAAAAAATGAACGCAGGCCTAAAACTGCGACTTCCTTCAAGTGGCGGGATTTAAAATAAACGAAAAGGTTCTTCTTCAAACAGGTGGGATTTACGAGCACACAGAGAAAGATGGCTGTCTTCTACAAGGTGAATGATTTGACCGCATGGACCGGTAGACTGAAATCGTGAATAGTTGCCAAACTTTTAAATAATGCAAAATCGATTGCAGAAATACTTTTATATACTTGCCTCGCATCGAGTTGCGATGACATGTTCATTACATCTGTTTTGACGATGAAATTATGCTTAATTTTCAACCCAGGTTGACCAGAGGCTAAGCAAAATGGGATAATTTTGAGGAGCCTTTATGTGTTTGATACGGCACTGGTTATTGGTCAACTGTCAAACATTCATGCTTCCCTCCTACCCTGAGGATACCGACTGACAATGATCAAGTGATTGTCAGCCAGGGGTTTCTATGATGTGTAAATTATTTGCCCAGTCTTATCACTTAGTGCAGCATTTACAAAGCAACCTACTGTTTAATTCATGTCCGGCAGAGCACATGTTTTTCAAGCTTTTAGATATGAAAATCAATAAATTTTCTATCATGTCATATACCGTTATGAAGTATGCATTTTGTCGTAAAAATGAGCACCAAGGTACATATCATCTCATTGAGAAAATAAAACCCAAAACTTTTTAAAATCCTTACGGGGATTTGCCATTGTTTACTCTTGGAACAGACGAACAGAAGTTGCAATCATCCGGGCAATGGCAAGTTTATCCTGGATTTGCCCATTCAAAAGGTGATGGGTTGGTTGGCTGTTTATTGAGCAAGAATCAACTTAGCCAGTGAATATCTCTCGTATGTTATCTTGACCAATGGCTAGTCCAGGATCATAAGCTAATAGCTAGAAATGTTCATTTAGGTAACCTACTGACCCAACCATAGGTGAAATTGATTGAGTTTTTATTGAACATGTAAAATTTTGACCAAGTTTTAGGTTTAGGTATGGCCCAGCTCATATGATTATGTTATGAAGTTTATCTGTTTTTGCTTTCAGGCTCTGGCTGCAGCTGGTGGTGCTGCCGTTGGTTATGGTATATATAGTGCCCAGCCTATCACACCAATGAATGAAACAATACACAAAGTTAAAGTATGCGAGGTAAGCATATGAACAGTTAGGACAAGAAAAAAATTGTGTGTTTCTTAGTACCTTATTTTTCTTTATATGACTCTTCGCTAAAGTTTTTGTTGTCAGTTTATGCACCTAAGGCCAAAAAAAATTGTGTGTTTCATGTTGCCTTACTTTTCCTTACATTTTGGGCCTTTGCTAAAGTTTTTGTCCTCAATAATTACAGACAAGCGCTGTCTATGTTGGGAATTATGTTAAAGCTTATGTAAAAAAAAATACAGTAAAATCTGTTAATAAAAAAAAATGAACAAAAACATTCAGGAAACCATTTTGATGCAGGATATCATAAAAAATGCAAGATTAGCTTCTGTTTTTACCAAGCCGTCAGCTCTAAACATCTGTTGGTGGGGACAAAAAACAGACTTAAGAAGTTTTACAGAACTTTCATTTAAATCAAGATTCTGCCTGAAATTTTGTGTTAAAAATATGTCAAAACACAGGCTTTTTTGCAACAAGGAATTGATGGTCTTCGACATCATTTGACATAATAATGCCATCACTTTGGTCATACCTGGATTTCACAAATGGACCATATAAGTTGCACAGGGTTCGTACAGGCCTGGAAAAGTCCTTAAATTTTGAGGTTTGCCCTAAAAAGACCCTAAAAACAAGTCTGACCCTAAAAAGCCCTTGAATTTATCCTGAAGGCCCTAAAAAGCCCTTGAATTTGACCAGTTGGGTCTCTGTATATCGATATTAAGTGGTTGCAAATAGACTGATATAAATAAATTAAAGAGACCTGGCCCAACCCAACACCCAACTTCAACCTCCACTTCAAGTGTTGTTACACGTAAATAATTGTTTTATTGATTTAATTGCCTTTGCACCAAAATTTTTTTTGCTAAAATTGTCCCTCTGATTAGGCCTTAAAAAGTCTTTAAATTTGGAGTCCAAATGTCCGTACGGACCCTGGTTGCACAACAAGACTACAGCCCCTTCACTCATGTGAATGCAATTTTTATGTCCTATTTTATAGCTTCCCTTGTACAAAAACCCAGAAGATAGATATAGGTATGAAGATGCTATAGAGGAGGTGGGCAGTTTTAGACGAGGGATTTCAGAAGTAAGACAAGTAGTATGGAAGTATCTAGACACTACAAAGGTAATTTGATCATGAAGATAAAATATACTCTATGTTTTGGGGATATTTTTGTTTTGTTTTATTTTGGGGTGGGGTGGGGTGTTTTCTTGTCCTTTGTACGATACGGTACGAAAATTTTATTTCAATTCAGCATGATATAAAAACATATAACATACCGGTAAGCTCTTCTGAGCTTTTTACCAAATACATAAAACATTTATACATACAATACAGTTTACAATACATGGAAATAAACATACATGATTTACTTAAACACCAAATACAAACAAAATATGACAGGTATAATATACATATAAGCACTACAAAAAAGCAAATTATATAAGAAGTTGCATATTTACACCAAGCACTAAACATTGAAGCAATAAAATAGATATTTAAACTTAAGAACCGAACTAAAAGAAGGATAAAAAAAGTAAAATAATAAACAAAATGCCTGTACAGTGGAGAACAGCTTATTCAAATACAAGCATGAGTGATAAAGTCCTGATAAATTCAGCAAGTTGTTGAATTTGTTGTTTGACAGTGAGAAAAAGGTTTTGAACGGAAGAGTTTGATCAAAATATACTTACCAAGCCTACCTATTCCTACCACTCCCTGTGGAGCATAAGGTCAACACAACAACTTTGCCACTCGGCTCTGTTCTTGACTTTGACATTTGTCTTTCCCCATGTTTGGGTTTAGATCTATCACTTCTCCTTTAACTGTTCTGTTCCTGGTTGTTTTTTGCCTGCCATTTTGGTCTTTTTTCCGATGGTGTCTATTTAAGGGCAGCTTTGTCAATATATTATGGTACGCATTGGAATACACTCTTCTTATATTGTAATATGTCATGGTATGTCATGAGCGTATCATGACACCCCTATTCCATTCTAAAGACATACCCTAGCCATCTGAATTTTCTCTGCTTTATTTCTTTGATAATATATTTTGAATTATGTGTCATTGAAATGTGTTTGATTATAATACAAACCAACACAAGATGTAAATGATGTTTTGAATATTTTTAAAAAATAATAAATTTATATTGTTTTTGTAGGAATCCAGGGAAAAAATTACAGATAAATTTGAAATAGGAATAGCACACACACAAAGTAAGTTTATTATTCAAAGTACAGTCAACATGATAGATACAGAAATAGCTTTCCTTCCTAAATCTACACACTTTGGTTGCAGTTCATGCCAACAAATGCTAATGATAAGCTAATACATTGTCAGTTTGTCATCATATATTTCACTAGGAAAAATTTCTTCTTCAATTGTCAGTTCAACTGCCAAATGTTGGTGGTTTTCTTTGGGCACTCCTGTTTCTTCCACCATCTCCGAACTGTCCAAAATCAGTAAACCAATAACTTACTTATTCCTATTAATATCCCTGGGGAACAAAGGGCCACAACAACACCTCTCCATCTGACACAGTTTTGGGCTATCTTCTTCAGTTCGGCCCAGGTCTTTCCAGCTGTTTGTGCCTCAGTGTCGATACTCCTATGCCAAGTCTGTTTAGGCCAGCCTCTCTTCCTCTTCCCTTGTGGGTTCCAGTCAAGAGCCTGCCTAGTGGCATTTGATGCAGGCTTGCGTAGTTTGTGGCCAATCCATCCCCAATTTTGTTTCCTGATTTCAGACTCAATTGGAACTTGTCTAGTCCTGTCCCATAGCTGTTTGTTTGAGACAACTTCAGGCCATCTGATGTTAAGGATGTTCCTGAGGCATCTGTCGAAAAATGTCTGGAGTTTGTGGGTGTTGGTCTTGGTTACCCTCCAGGTTTCTGAGCCGTATAGTAGGATGGACTTGATGTTGGTGTTGAAGATCCGGATCTTGTTTTTAGCTCACCTGACCAAAGGTCATGTGAGCTTATGGTATGGTGTGGCATGTGTATGTGCGTGCGTGCGTGTGTGTGTGCGTGCGTGCGTGTGTGCATGTGTGCGTGCGTCTTTAGGTCGGTGCAATTTAGATTTGTTCATGGCGTTGCCATGGCTACCAAAACTAGGTCACAGTGACCTAGGGGTGCAAAATTCTTGATAAATCTTCTTCTCTGAAACCGATGATGGGAGAAAAAATCTGATGTGATATTTGGCTTCTCTAGGGTCTTAAGCCTGTAGTTTGTTCATTTCGTGAAATTCGGTCGAAAAATGGGTTACACGTTTTTGCGTTTAATTTTGAAAAAATCGTAAAATGGCTTCAAATTGTTATAACTTGACTATTTGACCAGATAATGACATGGGGTTTTCAGTTTTAACATCTTCTTGTTAGTATCTTCAAAATGAGGTCAAGGTCAATTGTGAAGGTCCTGACCTAATTTTTTTTACCGCTGATTATAATTATTATCTCGAAAACTATAAACTTTTTGTATAGGCATGTATATTAGAATGTTGTAGGTATTGATACAACGATCATTTTGGTGTATAGAAAAAGGTCATGGGTTCAAAGGTCAAGGTCACAGATGCGAAACAATACCGAAATGGTTAATTATCTCGAAAACTATAAACTTTTTGTATAGGCATGTATATTATAATGTTGTAGGTATTGATACAATGATCATTTTGATGTATAGAAAAAGGTCATGGGTTGAAAGGTCAAGGTCACAGATGCGAAACAATTCCAAAATGGTTAATTATCTCGAAAACTATAAACTTTTTGTATAGGCATGTATATTAGAATGTTGTAGGTATTGATACAACGTTCATTTTGATGTATAGAAAAAGGTCATGGGTTGAAAGGTCAAGGTCACAGATGCGAAACAATACCGAAAAGGTTAATTATCTTGAAAACTATAAACTTTTTTGTATAGGCATGTATATTAGAATGTTGTAGGTATTGATACAACAATCATTTTGATATATAGAAAAAGGTTATAGTTCAAAGGTCAAGGTCACATATGCGAAACAATACAGAAATGTTTAATTATCTCAAAAACTATAAACTTTTTGTATAGGCATGTATATTAGAATGTTGTAGGTATCGATACAAAGATCATTTTGATGTATAGAAAAAGGTTTTGGGCTCAAAGGTCAAGGTCACAGATGTGAAACAATACCGAAATAGTTAATTATCTTGAAAACTATTAACTTTTTGTTTAGGCATGTATATTAGAATGTTGTAGGTATTGATACAACGGTCATTATGATGTAAAGAAAAAAGTCATTGGGGTTTAGTATTTATGTTTTCTTTAAATCTATCAGCTAGCCATTAGTTATCAGGTGAGCGTATCAGGCCCATGGGTCTCTTGTTTATTGAGAGGGCTGTTGATCTCCAGATTGGTCGAAGGGAGTTGAAAGTGAATCTGGCTTTGTTGATGCGGCACTTTATGTCTTCATCTGTACCCCCATCTTTACTGATGACACTGCCCAGGTAAACAAACTCGTCAGCTTCCTTGATGCTTTCTTGGTGTAGCTGCACTGGGTCTTCTGTTTGGTTGTTAAACCAATAACAGCAAACAATAAATCTTTGCATGGATGCAAGTCTTTAGAGACTTATAACTCAGTCAAGATCAGTAACTAAATACCGTTAGTCATTTCTTTTCTTTTCTTGAAACTTCAAATTTCATTTTCAGCATCAGAGTATAAAATCCTTCCATGTTTGAGACTTTGATTGATCTTGTGTCCTATTCAAGTTTCCAAATATTCTTCAGATGCATATACATGTACATCAGAATTCAGTTAAATAAATGTTTTGAGAGCAACTCCAGATACATACATATTATATACACAGTGTGTATGTACAACCCTCAGTATCAGGTCGAGTACTTTTTTCGTAGCCGTATCACTATGAGTCGCGCAAGGAGTAGTGATACAGCTACGAAAAAAGGACGAGACCTGATACGAAGGGTTGTACATACACACTGTGTATATGATATTTTTATCTAACATTTCCAATTAGGTTATTTAAAATAATAAAAAACAATATGTGAAAAAATGACATTTTACCACCGAAAACCACTGAACTATGTTATGACATTTGACATGACGTGACGTCACAATGAGAAAGTGCATGTGCACTTTACCGCCAATGTTGTATCACCACAGTGGTGATACAAGATTCTGTATCATGCATGTTCGATAAAATTTGTATTTCGTCAAATCAGATAGAAAAACTAGTCTAAGGTTAGATAAATGTAAATACCATTAACTTTGGTTGGGCATGTGTGACCTCACTTATTTGTTTTCTTTAATTTTGACAAGTGTGCGAGGCTTTACTGACAGCTTATGTTAAGTTGGAAATGCAAGAAGTCTATTTATTCATGATTATCTAGGATTGCAAATATAAGGATTCACTCAGTTTGTTCATGACCAACGGAAACAATCACCCAATAATTAAGGTATAAAAAGTTCAATCTTTAAATGCTTCACAGAAGGTCCTAGTCATTTTTGATTAATAATAAAAATTTGTAAAATTCTATCAATTCAACCCATTCATTTCAACTTTGATTGAAAACAGAATTGAAACAAACGACATTTGACCATTCCCAATAATGCTACAGCTTTATATTGTTGGTGGTTGTCATGGACATAATAGCTTTTTTCTTGATAAAAAAAATAATGGTAATAATGAATGATCAATGCTGTACTTAAATATAACTTGCATATTATTCTGGAAATTTAATTATAGGCCTTGATTGGATTTGATTTATTTCATTCAGAATTAATATGAATGAAGGCTGTGCACACTTTGTGTAATTTTTTATAAAAAATAGAATGCCCAATAAGTACTATTTCCTGAAACTTGGTGCAGAGCATTAAAATTGATAGGAAATGCACATATCAGTAACCCTAGTTGGTTTGCTTGTTTTCCTGGGAGTTATTGCCCTTTGACCATAAAATAACCTTCTGGCGTGGATCCTTATTTACTGAATTAGCTTGTCAAAAATAGAGTCAATGCCTCATAAGCACTATTTCCAGAAACTTGGCGCAAAGCATTAAAATTGATAGGGAATGCACATATCAGTAACCTAAGTTGGTTTGCTCATTTTTCTGGGAGTTATTGCCCTTTGACCATAAGTGCAAATCACAAAAAAATAATCTTCTGGCGTGGATCCTAATTCTTGCTTGTCAAAGATAGAATCAATGCCTAATTGTAAACTGATGGTATTTGTTATATCTGTTTTCAGGTACATATGCTATGATAAAAGATGACCCTAGTAATTTAAGAAATATTGGATATATATTTGTGGCATGGTACGGAGGAATACTTCTAGGCTATAAGAGTAAGTACAGTTTACTGTAAACATATTTATTTTCGCAATGTACTAATTTTCTCTTATTTCAGTGAGTGAGTGAGTAATGGGGTTTAACGTCCCAGTCGAGAATATTTCACTTATATCGAGACATCGCCATCTATAGGCGAAAGTGCAGAAATTTTGCCTGTGCGTTGCGCTGATGGCATTATACAGCAGGGTTCTTTAGCGTGCCAAGCCCACCGTGACACTGGACCTCATTTATTTTAAGTTCCCATCCATACTTTAATTTTGTAATGCAGATTGCTTGGTGAAAGAACAGTCACTACCCACTTTCAAGTCTTGTCAGACCCGGCCGGGGATCGAACCCACAACCTCCCACTTATGGAGCAAGCACTCTACCAACTGAGCTACCGCAGTGGTGTTTTCTCTTATTTCGTGGTCATTTGTTTTTACGCGGAAATTACACTATGCTTATTGTGTTATATCACATAACCCTCCTGTTTATTGATGGAATAAAACGGTGTAATATTTTTCGTATTACACAGGCACCCATGTAATACCACTTGATTGTGACGTAATCAGTTATCACGCTTCTGATTTACGTAGTGGTTGTGCCTAATGACGTCATATAAAAACTGTGTCAGTCTGTTGTTTATTTTTAGACTTTTGAAGACTTTCCGATTCTTTGAAAAATAATTTTGATGCATTCGGAAAAATATTATGATTTAAACTTGCATTCTGATTATGTCTTTTTTCTAGGTGATTAATTTACTTTTACTATAACTAAATAGAACTATATTCTTACTTGCGCAGTTAATTTTGAGGTGATTTGTCTGACCTAGATAAAAATCGTCCGTTTCTATATGGCATCAAATAATACGTACATGTCATTATGCCTCGGTATTTTGAGTTATGTGATATATAGAATCTTAGACTTGTGAGGGTTTAATATGAAATTTATTAAACTCGTTCAATAATTAAATAATTTAATTATTAAACTTGTTTAATAAATTTCATATTAAACCCCCACTCGTCTAAGATCCTCTATATAGTGCATGCTTATTGTGACCAAGATTTGAAAATTGGTAGTGACAGTTTTTTTGCCAAGCACTCTGCATTTAGACATGAAAGTAACAGGGCCCTTCAGAAGAGATCTTAAAAACAGATGCCCTATGTCACTATAGTTGTTGCAAGTTACTGAACAACCTTCCCAGCACATTGCCTTGAGCACACTGCAAAGGTAAAAATTCTGCCACTTCAACTATAGTTGGAGATGTCTCGATATAAAAGACGAGTTCTTAAATGGCAAAATAATACATCATAAAATCAATCCATCCATTAGTTATTCGACTTACCAAAACAACAATATTACATGTATATACAGTTGAACTTGCCTTAGAGGCCACCTCTATATAAGGGCCACCTGCTTCTAATGGCCAGTAAAATTTTATCCTGACTGCTTTCTATCCTTGTTATTTAAACCTGTAAATAAAGACCACCTGCTCATAAAGGCCACTTTAACTGGTTCCCTTGGGTGACCTTTATAGACAGGTTTGACCGTAAACAATGTACATGTATATACTTTAAATTTATATGATGATTCTTTTGTAGAGGGTATTGTTAGAAAATTTTTATTCAGTAGTACATTAGCTTTGACTGCTGCGTCTCTCTGTTATCCAAATAAAGCTGTGGATATTACAACAAACTGCTACAACAAGATATATAATAGGTGTAAACAGGGTAAGTATGTCCATAATATAATACAATACAATGCAGAGAATACCATCCATTGATTTTGTTACACTTGTTTAAAACCACCTACTGTTTTTTGGAATTGGAAATTTGTTCTCGTTTAAAATTATAGTCACAAACAAAATTAATAGCAAACTACTTCCCTAACTACTTACATTAGCCGAGACCCTCATTGTTGTCCATAATATAATACAAATTCAAAGTATAACAAAGAGTTATAGTACCCCAAAGGTTGTTATCCCCTGCCTTTCGAAGAAAGAGGGGGGGATATTAAATTAGAGTTTCTGTCCTCCCTTACCTCCTTTCGACCGAAATTCTTGTCTGCGCAAAGTTTCCAAAACTATGAAACACTATCAACATAGATAGGAGATGCACATATGGTTAACCTGAGTTGGTTTGCCTATTTTCCTTGGAGTTATGGCCCTTTGAACATAAGTGCAAATCACAAAACACGAACCTGCTGGCAGGGGATCCTAATTCACTGAATTTACTTGTTCATCTATGCCTCTGCTTTCCAAAATGCACATGTGAGTACTTTATGTCTCAAATGTACAGTAGCGAACAATACTATTGCGTCTCGTCATTTTAATCATTTATATGTTTAAATAAGATTTAGATACGGGCACTGACTAACTACAAATGCCAAATTAATAGCTCGGTAATCTGCACACAAGTTTTAACTGATTTTTCTTCAATGTGTTCCACTTTCAGATTTTACCAAATTGTTTCCTTCAGTAGAAAAAGACAAAAAAGAAAAGGAACAGGTAAGAATTACAATTGATTCTTGTTGTCCATGACACTGTCTATAAATCTAATATTTCCAGTAATATTTGAACTGTGTATCTTCGTGATAATACATTTTTATTAAGAGCAAAAATATAAACAGCCTATCTTGCTCAGCCTTTCGTATTCTTGTTTTGAAATATGTTAGAATGTCGGGGAAAAATGGAATTCTGTCAGTGAAATGTTGGGGAATTGTCAGGAAATTTTTTAATAAAGTCGAAGTGTGGAAACCATGTTTTTGATTTTCGTCTTTGTTTTGATCATTACAGAGCAAGGAAAAGAAGACGTCAGATAAAATAGAAGGAGATATGGGACAATCAGAGGCAGAAGATAAAGACATGTATACCACCAGGAAAAGTTAACACAGTGCCATCTACAATATAGACAAATAACATTTTAAAATAAAACTGTTGTGAAAAGGGTGTCTATGGTCATGTTTACATCAAAATTGAAATGGATGTTGGTTTTTAGGAAAATATGAAAATGTTATTATTCTTAGCATACATTGGAAACTGTCTTGTGTGACTTTTCTGCGTGTGTGGGCTGGGAGGGATAAGTGTCATCTACAGTGCTGGCAAATAATGTTTTAAATAAAACTGTTGTGAAAAGGATGTCTATGATCATATTTACTTCAAAATTGAAATGGATGTTGGTTTTTGGGAAAATATGAAAATGTTATTATTCTAAGCAAGCATACATTGGAAACTGTCTTGTGTGACTTTCTGCATGTGTGGACTGGGAGGGATAAGTGTCATCTACAGTGCTGGCAAATAATGTTTTAAATAAAACTGTTGTGAAAAGGATGTCTATGATCATATTTACTTCAAAATTGAAATGGATGTTGGTTTTTGGGAAAATATGAAAATGTTATTATTCTTAGCATACATTGGAAACTGTCTTGTGTGACTTTCTGCGTGTGTGGGCTGGGAGGGATAAGTGTCATCTACAGTGCTGGCAAATAATGTTTTAAATAAAACTGTTGTGAAAAGGATGTCTATGATCATATTTACTTCAAAATTGAAATGGATGTTGGTTTTTGGGAAAATATGAAAATGTTATTATTCTAAGCAAGCATACATTGGAAGCTGTCTTGTGTGACTTTCTGTGTGTGTGGGTGGGGGGGGGGGGGGGGAAGGGTTAAACGAGTGTCATCTACAATACTGACAAATAATGTTTTAAATAAAACTGTTGTGAAAAGGATGTCTATGATCATGTTTACTTCAAAATGGATGTTTGTGTATAGGAAAATACTAGACTGTATAGACTGTTTTATTTCTGTAGGGATATTTGAGGAATTATAAAATTAAACTTATTGCATAAGAAGAAACATTCACAATAACTCTTCTATGGCGAATGTATCTTCTCAGGGAAAATTTCCCTTGGTAAACTTTCCCTACAGTCAGAACTGAAAATTTCTTGCCGCCTAACAGTTAAGGAGATCAAAACCACAAAAGTTTTCTACTGCTACTGTTTTTTCTTATACATTATGTGTACTTCATGGAATAGACAACATGTGGACCTTAGAGTAAGTTAAAATAACTTTGACTAAAGTAAACCAAGGTATTTGGAGTTTGATTGTACCAATACAGCTTTTATATGTCTAGTGATGTTTGGGGACATTGATTTCCATTGTGCATTGTAACCTGTCTTAACCAAAGCTGTTAGTCAACCCAAAGTCGTCTTAACTGTATATGTATTTATTTTGGGATATTGTCTATGTAAAGTGAATAATCTAAAACAAAATCCTTGGTTCGGATGATGCAGAGTTTAAACATGGTTTTGGTGTGGTAGCTGCACAGTACAGACCTGTCTAAAGTTTAACACCGTGGTAACAAAAAGTAGTCATCGAATAGTCGAGATATAGATACATGTAGTTTGTGAACAGAAAAATTGATTGCAGCTGCGGAAATGCTCTTTGAAATGGAGGTAATGAGGAGAGACCAAGATGAGTTGCCGATTTGGGACCATTTATTAGACTAGTGTTAAAACTTTTGACAGGCCTATACATGTACTGGTTCCAATACAATACAATACAATACATTTACACAGGTTCTTGATAGCTGCAAATAAAAGTAGGTTTACAGAAAAAGTTTTAACTTTTCTGCTGCCTTATGATGGCTAGTCTCCAGGGAGATAATTATGTATTTATAAATAGGAGCATAATTAATGTTATGGACTTTTGTTATATTTTTTCAAATTTGTGATTTAATGAATTGGAAAGAAAATGTTTCAAGATTGTAATTAAAACATTAGAAGAAACATTTTTGATCACTTTGTATTCATTGAATTCAGGATATTTTCTAGGTTTTCATTCCTGGTAACCAATATTGCCATTGGCTTTTAATTCCTGGGAAATACTTTCAAAAAGAAACCTTGAAAATAATTAATTTTAGAGGGGTATAAAGGAATTCCCCTGTCCATCCCAATATCATTTCTGTTCAATTTCATCCATGTTTATGGATTTTGATCAAACTTGCCACATATGTAAACCAACACGATACTGGTCTAAACTTAGAAATAACTTTGTGAAATTGAAGGAGAGGAAGGAGGGGAGGGAATTTAACTCTCAAAAGACCACATTGGCTTTAAATTTATGGAAACCTAGTATATTTACAAATTTATTCATAAAAACCCCATTAAATCTTAATGAAGTTTGGTATCCTTTACAAGTTGTTAATAAATGTCGAAGTTTGAGCAACTTTTTATCTAGACACATTCAGTAAAAAAGGATTCTTTTGTGCATACATCACAATGACATCATTTACGGTGGCAGAGTGGATCATAGAACCTCCAGCCACCCCAGGATTGAACCCCACTTGGTCAGATCCTCGTGTGAGAAGTTTGTCAAGTTTGCTTATTAAAGTTGATGGTTCTCTCTCGATACTTTGCTTTCCTCCACTATTTCAGAATTGACTAAGTGGAAGTTGAAGAATCTTCACCCTTTCTTTTATACTTCCTATTTCTGTATCCAGATATGAAAAGATCCCCAAAAATTGATTTTGGAATACAAACCTTACCGATGTCAAGGGTTCAAAAGATTAAGAATTGTTTGCTGTCATACAATGCCTACCTACCTACCTATCCTCTTCACTCCTAGTGGAGCATAAGGCGAGGCACAGATCTCTCCACTTCGTCCTATTTGAGGCTTCATTCTCTGCCGTTCTCCAACTTGGCCATCCCATATCGTTTCTTTCTTTCTTTCTCTGTTGTTCATTGTCTATGTAAAGTGAATAATCTAAAACAAAATCCTTGGTTCGGATGATGCAGAGTTTAAACATGGTTTTGGCTTGGTAGCTGCACAGTACAGACCTGTCTAAAGTTTAACACTGTGGTAACGAAAAGTAGTCATCAAATAGTCGAGATATAGATAGTTTGTGAACTTGAAAAATGGATTGCAGCTGCGGAAATGCTCTTTGAAATGTAGGTAATGAGGAGAGACCAAGATGAGCTGCCAATTTGGGACCATTTATTAGCCTAGTGTTAAAACTTTTGACAGGTCTGTACTGTAGAGTTTAGACAGGTTCCAATACAATACAATACATTTACACAGGTTCTTGATAGCTGCAAATAAAAGTAGGTTTACAGAAAAAGTTTTAACTTTTCTGCTCCCTTGTATGATGGCTAGTCTCCAAGGGAGATAATTATGTATTTATAAATAGGAGCATAATTAATGTTATGGACTTTTGTTATATTTTTTCAAATTTGTGATTTAATGAATTGGAAAGAAAATGTTTCAAGATTGTAATAAAAACATTAGATGAAACATTTTTGATCATTTTGTATTCATTGAATTCAGGATATTTTCTAGGTTTTCATTCCTGGTAACCAAAATTGCCATTGGCTTTTAATTCCTGGGAAATACTTTCAAAAAGAAACCTTGAAAATAATTAATTTTAGAGGGGTATAAAGAAATTCCCCTGTCCATCCCAATATCATTTCTGTTCAATTTCATCCATGTTTATGGATTTTGATCAAACTTGCCACATATGTAAACCAACATGATACTGGTCTAAACTTAGAAATAACTTTGTGAAGTTGAAGGAGAGGAAGGAGGGGAGGGTATTTAACTCTCAAAAGACCACTTTGGCTTTAAATTTAGGGAAACCTAGTATATTTACATATTTATTCATAAAAAAACCCATTAAATCTGAATGAAGTTTGGTATCCTTTACAAGTTGTTAATAAATGTCGAAGTTTGAGCAACTTTTTATCTAGACACATTCAGTAAAAAAGGATTCTTTTGTGCATACATCACAATGACATCATTTACGGTGGCAGAGTGGATCATAGAACCTCCAGCCACCCCAGGATTGAACCCACTTGGTCAGATCCTCGTGCAAGAAGTTTGTCAAGTTTGCTTATTAAAGTTGATGGTTCTCTCTCGATACTTTGCTTTCCTCCACTATTTCAGAATCGACTTAGTGGAAATTGAAGAATCTTCACCCTTTCTTTTATACTTCCTATTTCTGTATCCAGATATGAAAAGATCCCCAAAAATTGATTTTTGAATACAAACCTTACCGATGTCAAGGGTTCAAAAGATTAAGAATTGTTTGCTGTCATACAATGCCTACCTACCTACCTACCTACCTACCTATCCTCTTCACTCCTAGTGGAGCATAAGGCGAGGCACAGATCTCTCCACTTCGTCCTATTTGAGGCTTCATTCTCTGCCGTTCTCAAACTTGGCCATCCCATATCGTTTCTTTCTTTCTCTGTTGTTCATCGCCAGGTCTCTCTTGGTCTTCCTCTCTTTCACTTTCCTTCTGGAGCCCAGGTCAACGCAATTTTTTATTTTCATAATTTCCTTTTCATTTACAAACCTTACCGATGTCAAGGTTCAAAAGATTAAGAATTGTTTGCTGTCATACAATGCAGTCCCTAATAAAGACGATTGGTCTTGTACCCAGAAATTGCTAATTTATGCTTGTCACAATACCAGATTTACCACTTGGATAGCAAACTTGGTGGAATGCTTATACTGTATGTAGAAGGTCTGGGTTTGAACCATGTACAGGTATGAGCAAGACTAGAAAATGGGCAACAGTTGTTCTTTTGCCAAGCAACAATCATACAGAAATAAAAGTGACATCATCCTTTGTATAACACCTTAAAAACTGATTCACCTTGTCATGGTAGGCGTAGCACAGTGCTCCGAGTGCAATAGAAAGGTAAAATTTTCTGTCACTTAATCTTAAGTTTTAATCTCAAGAAAGTGAACTATTCTGGGGATGTAAAACCCCATTCAATAAATCATGGTCACATCGTCCTTTCACCAATAGCTGGTATCAATCCAATAGAGATATTATTGTGGACAAAAATAGTATCGCGATATCGCCAAAAATTTATGATATCATCTCGATAATATCACGATATTAACAGATATATATGCTCAAAAGATGGGCTGAGTTTTCACTGGACTGCAATGAAGTCAAACGTAATAAAAGAATAATAAGATATAAAATTGCAAATTTTATCAAAGTTATTGAAGATTCAAGGCAAAACCACGTGTTTAATTTGCTTAATCACGATCAATACACAAGTGATGCAGTAATTTCAAAGAATTTTTTTGCAAAAAATAGGTTCTACGATATCGTAATATATGTTTTCTTCCACGATATCGTCATCGGCAAATCCTCCGCGATGATGATTGCGACGGTGATATATAATAACATCTACAATACACATGTAATACCCTTGAATGGGAAGTAAATCACCATTCAATCAATTCAAAGCAGATTGACAGATATAAATGAACAAGACTCCAAAGAGTTTTATAATTTTTAATGTCAAATATAACATTTCCATAAAGTTCTCTAAGAGATGACATTCATTCAACAAATACATTCATTAAAATAATAAAAAGTATAATGAACTTTAGATACAGAAGATGAATCAATGAATAACCCTATCCCTACCAAAGATAAAAATCCATCCACCATGGGGCTTTCATAACTTTAGGCATTTAACATTTATTTCTAGTTTGTTCAACTTTCAAATTCAAAATTATTACTGGAACAAAACTAAAACTGTCTCTTGAGACCCAAATACAGTGTCCCCAACAATTAAAGTTTTCCTGCGACCTTGACCTTACAGATATGACCTTGGTTCAAGGTCATGACACACCTTAGAACCATGAAATTATTCATGTGAAGTTTTATGATAGTCGTCCAAAGCAGCTATGAGATATGGCCTGGACACGATTTTACACAGACAGACAGACATGGTGATCCAATATAATAAAACTACATGTCAAATAATGCAAGAGACATTGCTCCTTAAATCAGTGAGTGTTTTAGACTATTTGGCTATCAAAGTTCCTATAAAAGGTGAAAACTGTCCGAAGTGTATTGTACCATGTTTATAACAGGGTTGTACAGACATTTGGACTCCCAAATTTAAGGACTTTTTAGGGTCTTTTCAGGGTCTCATTTGCAAATTTAAGGCCTAATCAGAGGGACAATTTTACAAGAAAAATATTGGCGCAAAGACAATTAAATCAATAAAACAATTATTTACATGTCCATAGTAACGGCACTTGAAGTGGGGGTTGGTTTGGGTGTTCGGGAGGGCCAGGTACCTTTAAATCCCTCATTTCAATGTACTTATTTATTTAATTTGATCAGTCTATTTACAACCATTTAATATCAATACCTTATTGGCAAAATTCAAGGGCTTTTAAGGGCCTTCAGGGTAAATTCAAGGGCTTTTTAGGGCCAGACTTGTTTTTAGGGTCTTTTTAGGGCAAACCTCAATTTTAAGGACTTTTCCATACCTGTACGAACCCTGTATAAAATGGCCCTATATTCATCAGAAACTGATTTTATACAGACTAGAAATGCTCAATGTTGTTTGTGATTACTTTGTAACAGCACCAATCACTGATTTCTCCCCCAAACTCATAAAATTCTATGATGAAACCATGTTTTAATAATATTAAATGAATTAAAAATTACTGAAAATATTTAAATATTGTTAAACAAGATTTTATGACTTCAGTTTACAAAGGGCACCTGTCGTATTCAGGATTGTTGAATGTTATTTGTATTTTTGCAACAACATAGAGATCTGGATTACTTTGATTTTTTCAAATCCAAAAAAATATTTGATGAAATCATGTTTCAACAGTACAAAAATGATTTTAAAATTACTAAAAATATTTAAAATATTCATTTTAAAATCAGCTTTTATGACCACAAGATACGAAGGGCACCTGCTTCAGAAATGTAAGGGTAAATGTTTTTCTTGTGTCATGTGTGACTTAGATGGCTATGATTAATTTTTTCAACTTATAAAAGTTTAAGAGATATTCAACAAAAAATCATGAAAATTTTAATCATTTTAAAACCAGCTATTAAGACCACCCACCTACCAAGGGCACCTGTATTTAAAGACCTGCAATTTAATGTCCCTTTTTAAAACTTTTTTGAGACACATGGTCCAGTACTGACTCATGATTTAGTGGATTTCAAAATGGGGGCCATCCTTGAGCCCTACTATACTTACTAACTATGGGGTTTGTGACTGTACCACTCCATAACATTTCCTGCAGAATGATGTGGAATTGCAAAAACTGACATTTACATGTAAAATAATTTTGTACAAGGAGTACTCTAAGTAAGTATATTCAGTATCCATTTGAAATTACACATCATGAGATATCAAGTGGTTTAAAACTAGATGTGAAGGTAAAGGCTATCAACCATCTATGAACATTTTACTTTAATCCCACACGGACAGAGTGACTAGATGCTATAAATTTTACTGTTTATCATTTTCAATGAGAACAGGAGCTCTACTAGGTGCAGCAAGATATGCCAGCTTTTTGCCATTAAATTGTTGTATTGGTGAAGATCACAAAAACATGATTAAAATATCAAAGGGGCACACCTCTTAAATTACCTACTCTTCCAGTGCACACAATGTGACCATGTAATATCCTGGTAATCATGTATCAGGTTTAATAAAAAATTAAACATTCCTGCCAAGTGGCCAAGTAGTACTGTCACTGGCATTCCAAATCAAGGGTTGTGGGTTTGAACCTCAATTGGGACTTAGAAATTGTTTTAGATGATTTTTATTTCCTGCCCATACTAGAGCTGTAAAAAGCTAAATACTAGTATAGTCTTTCGTATGGGACTCAGTTTGGTCCAGTGTGTCAGTGTACACTAAAGACACCTCTGTAGAGTTTAAACAAGAGGCCCATGGGCCTTAACGCTCACCTGAGGAAGAGTACATATCTTATGCAGAGGTTCAATGGTCAATGACATTAATAAAAGAGAATATCAAAATTTTCAGCAGTAAGGGCCAATAATATGCAAGTATTTTGCAAATTAATTATAATAATTATTATATAAGTATGCTATATATATAACATATTTACAGTCTAGCTACAATATATTATTTATAAACAGCTAAAACATCTGTATATTAAAATGTGCATTAGGCCAATACCTACAATATTCCAATATACATGCCTATACAAAGAGTTTATAGTTTTGAGATAATTAACCATTTAAGTATTGGTTGCATCTATGACCTTGACCTTTGAACCTATGACCTTCATTCATTTATCAAAATGATTGTTGTGCAAATGCCTACAATATTCCAATATACATGCCTATACAAAAAGTTTATAGTTTTTGAGATAATTAACCATTTAAGTATTTGTTCAATTCTATGACCTTGACCTTTGAACCTATGACCTTCATTCATATATCAAAATGATCATTAGGCCAATACCTACAATATTCCAATATACATGCCTATACAAATTTTTTTATAGTTTTTGAGATAATTAACCATTTAAGTATTCATTTGCGTCTGACCTTGACCTTTGAACCTATGACCTTCATTCATATATCAAAATGATCGTTAGGCCAATACCTACAATATTCCAATATACATGCCTATACAAAAAAATTATAGCTTTTGAGATAATTAACCATTTCAGTACTTGTTTACATCTGTGACCTTGACCTTTGAACCCATGACCTTTATTCATATATCAAAATGACCATTCTGCCATTACCTACAATATATACATGCCTATACAAAAAATTCATAGTTTTGCAGATAATTAACTATTTTGGTATTCTTGGACATCTGTGACCTTGACCTTTGAACCCATGACCCTGATCTATGTATCAAAATGATCGTCATGTCAATACCTACAAATAACTGAAAATCCTATGCCATTATCACAAGAAATGTTAAAAAAATAGCATTTTTTATCAAAGGTCAAAAACTGGGACATGACCTTGACCTTTGACCTTGACATCAATTGGAAGAAAATTGCAAGACAAGATCAACAGTGAAAACTCCATACAATTATCTTCAGCCGTTATGAAGTTATAACAATAAATGTCTCATTTTAAAAATTATGTAATTTACGCAAAAAACGCGTAACCTATTTTTTGTCTAATTTTCATGAAAAACACAATTTTAATGTTCCCAGGTATGCTGAATCCCAATATCCAATCAAAATTTGCCTGCACCTTTTGGTTTCAGAGAAGAAGATTTTTTTGTCTTTTTGCTATTTTTAGTAACAGCGGCCATCTTGTTGGGCGTGGCCAAACCCCGAACACAATTTTGAAAGGCTGTCACCCAGGCATGATAATCACCAAGTTTCATCAAATATGGCCCAGTAGTTTTGGAGGAGAAGATTAAAATGTAAAGTTTACGCACGACGGACGACGCACGACGGACGACGGACGGTGATAGATTGCAATAGCTCATCTGAGCCTTTGGCTCAGGTGAGCTAAAAAAGAGTAGGTC
This sequence comes from Anadara kagoshimensis, assembly GCA_021292105.1. NCBI lineage: Eukaryota > Metazoa > Mollusca > Bivalvia > Arcoida > Arcidae > Anadara > Anadara kagoshimensis. The sequence continues at coordinate 24,418,389 of CM037863.1, read as the reverse complement.
ACCTGTGGCCGCTACAGAGGACACTTACAACTAAAAAGGGATTGAAACACACTGAGGCTGGTCAAACTATTACGAATCAACCCACAAACAACGCCTTAACATAATATGTCCTGTTTTCAGAATCAGAGGTATGATAACATCAACAACAGAAATCTACTTGTCACTGGACAATGATATTAAACTATGATTTATCACAGATGAATGAATCTAACTTCTGAATGAGGATCAATCCATGTTCAATGTATAAAGAGGCCCTTGCACCATTGTCCCAAAGTAAGTTTTATCCCTAAAAACACTTTCTGTGGGCCAACCCTAGCCTATCTCTTCAGTTTAGACCTCAATAAATCCATTTCTATCTCTTTCTCATCTAAATGTTTAATCTTCATAATTTAATATAGATCGTTTTAATGTCAAACTCTGCCCCTGTTTTTAAAGGCCAGAGCTGGGATGACCCCACCGATTACATACATTTCTGAATTGAACCATGATCAACTATAACAAAACAATCCACTCCTGACACTAAATGTTCCAAGAAAGATAACTATGAATTTAATGATCATATGATGACATGATGAGTGGCTTGTTTAAGAAAATCTCAATATCATTGTTATTTTGTTTAGTTTTTTGTGGTGCTACTGGGTTTCTCGTCGTCTTCTTTTTCCAATTTATCAAATAAATCGTGTTTCCAATCGCCACCACCTGTATCCCCACGACTACCTCTTCTTGAATCTGAAAATACATTTTAATTCTATAAATGCATTGCATATACTGTTTTTTTTTAAATTTCTCAATTTTAAGCACATTTTTGTGGCATTGGAGTTTGTACAAGTGTTTCTGAGCTACTTTGCACTAGTACAGGGACAGGAGCTCAATATGCTGCAGGTCAGAAGTCAGAGACCTATTGATTTTACATTAAACCCCTTGATATTTAAACTGTAAAAACTTTATGTGTGACCTGCCAAACATAAAAGCAAAAGGTCCTGGACCTTCCATTACAAACATAGGTTTGAACCACTGAGGAATGTACTACTATTCCCGCCATCTTGATTATACCATTATCTGAAAAAAAAAACCAGGTTTATTCTGAAGTGAGAAAGTTTACCTGTGATGCAAAGTAGATGGCCTAAGTATATATTGTCCATTTAGAATTGTTTGATGTTTCTGTGTCCAGGATTGCCCTGGATATATTTGACATCTCATAAGTTTTATGGCCATCATCACAGTATTGTTGATAACTTTGATGTCTCTGTGTCCAGGATTGCTCTGGATATATTTGATGTCTCATAGTTCCATGTTCCTTTCACACAATTTTGATTACACACGTGGCGGATGTAGCTAGCTAAACAGGAGGTGCTTACCCTTCTGGAGCACCCGGCTTCACTTCCCTGGTGGAAGTTCACGTGTCTAACCTAACTTGTCAGTTCCAAAGTTTTGACTTTGCTTCTGGATTGTGATTCGGACATGGATTAGTATGTTTGTTTTTGATTGAAGACATAACTTACTATTTAATTCTCACATATATGTACTATAAATCAGGAAAAAGTCTTGTTCATTTTACTAGTCAGCGTAACTTGACACAAAAACAGAGCCATGGTGAATATTTTTGTTGTTATAATTCACTATTATTTTAACTGACCATCAATCAAATACTCAAAAATGGGTCAAAGACTCAATGGGCCGGGTTGCCATTAAGTCAGGTGCACATCTTCGATAATCTTTTGATATATATACAGTACAAAGTTTCAAAGTCTGGAAAAAATGGGTAAAAAAATCTTGAAATATTTCCATAAAGTCAGGTGCACATCTTCAATATATATAGAAACATTCTGTGAAGTTTCAAGGTTTTTGGTTGAAAACTGTAGGAGGAGTTGAGTTCACAAAGTTGGTACCCTATTTAACCTGCCCGCCCGCCCAACATTGACCATACTATAAACCGGATTTGCACTCCATGCAACCCGGCCAAAAATAGGTATGGAAATATCTTGAAATGACAAGTCTCATGAAAATTAACTGATGCAAAAAAAATTCCCGATTTACCATACAAACAATTCTTAGTACAAACCTCTAAAATCTCTTGGTGAAGGTCTCCTGCCTCTACCTCTAAAGCTGCCCCTTATTGTCATCCCTCTGAAAGGCCTCCCTCTAATACCACGGCCACGCCCTCTGAAGAACCGTGAGGAACTTTCACCTTCTCTGTTATCATGCTAAAAAATAAATACATGAACAAAAAATCCTTACCAAAATAATAGACTACTGAATCTCTAAATTAAAGATTCAATTTTTGAAAAAGTTTAAGATGCAACAAACATGCCCTATATTTTTCTGTCAGACCTTTAGTTTTAAAACCAGCTGATAAACTAGGAATGTCTCTTGAAAATTATATATGGGAGGTTGTGGGCTCAAAACCCCTGGCCAGGTCTGACCAAGATTTGAAAATAAGTAATGACTGTTCTTTTACAAAGTCCTCTGCATTTAGAAATTAGATTCATAATGGTTCCTCAGAAATGACCTTTGAAACCAATATCCTGTGTCACGTCAGGGGTGGCAAGTTAAAGAACCCTCTCTGGACATGGCTCTAAGTGCACTGCAAAGGTAAAACTTTCTGTCACTTCATCTATAGCTGGTAATGTCTCAATATAAAGTAAATCTTCTTGACTAAGACATAAAACCCCATTTAATAAATCATTCTCTTGGAAATCAATCCCCCCCCATCCCCAACTAAGATTTGGGCTAGTGACCTTGACCTTTGACCTACTTACCTAAATGTGATATGTGACACATCATCTTATGTTTGTACATGTACATAGTTGTTCCAAGTTTGATAAAAATCCATCCATAGATGTTTAAATTATAAAGCGGACACAATTTTACATAGACAAATGGACTGGCAGATTTCTAGAGTTTACTTACCTCAAAGTAACTTGGATTTCTGGGGATTAACTCTGGATTGTACTTACCTCAAAATAACTTGGATTTCTGGGGATTAATTCTGGATTGTCCTTACCTCAAAATAACTTGGATTTCTGGGGATTAATTCTGGATTGTACTTACCTCAAAGTAACTTGAATTTCTGGGGATTAACTCTGGATTGTACTTACCTCAAAGTAACTTGGATTTCTGGGGATTAACTCTGGATTGTACTTACCTCAAAGTAACTTAGATTTCTGGGGATTAATTCTGGATTGTTCTTACCTCAAAGTAACTTAGATTTCTGGGGATTAATTCTGGATTGTACTTACCTCAAAATAACTTGGATTTCTGGGGATTAATTCTGGATTGTACTTACCTCAAAATAACTTAGATTTCTGGGGATTAATTCTGGCTTGTCCTTACCTCAAAGTAACTTGGATTTCTGGGGATTAATTCTGGATTGTCTTTCCATTCTTCATATTTGTATTTATCTACAGATAAGAAATGAAGAACTCAGATTAAACAAATGAACAAAGAACTATCAGAAAATAAAAGAGTTCTCTTGTATTAACATATACAGCTTCTGATATGATAAGTAATAGATTTAGGCAAACAACACTGACCTGTCTGTTTGACCTCTGATTCGGAACATCCATATAGAAGGGTCAATCCAATACAAAGATAGCCTGTATATACTCTATGAAATTAATAGTGTCTACCATGAAGTAGACAAAATAAACACTTGTATAGGCAAACAACACTGACCTGTCCACTTGACCTTTCATCTAAATATTTAACATGCACCAAATACATCTGTGTATAGGAACCACAGGTGTTTATTCTCTATACATCATGAGATATACTCACCTCATAGAGTACACAGTTGGTAGAGTGCTCGCTCCGTAAGTGGGAGGTCGTGGGTTCGAACCCCGGCCGGGTCTGACCCAAGACTTGAAAGTGGGTAGTGACTGTTCTTTCACCAAGCACTCAGCATTACGAAATGAAAGTCACGGTTCTTTCGGATGGGAACTTAAAATAAACGAGGTCCCGTGTCACGGTGGGCTTGGCACGCTAAAGAACCCTGCTGTATAATGCCATAAGCGCAACGCACAGGCAAAATTTCTGCACTTTCGCCTATAGCTGGCGACGTCTCGATATAAGTGAAATATTCTTGACTGGGACGTTAAACACCATTACTCACTCACTCACTCATAGAGTACATCTGTGCACTGTGTATGTATTAACTTGGATCTTAACACTATCCATTTATTGGGTGGACCCTCCTATATGAATATTCCTAATGAAAGGTCAAACTGACAGGTCAATGTTGTTTGACAATATTACCTATACATTAATGTACTCTTTCATAACAAATATATAAATTTAAAGGTCAAACGGACAGGTCAATGTTGTCTGATTATACCCACCTCATCTTCAATGTTCATGTGCTCAACATATACACTATTAGTTACAAAAGAAATCAAGACCCTTTCATCTGCTGAACATAGTTGCTACTTGACTTAAGTCTCTATATTCCCCAGTCAAAGAAAATTCAGTGTTGATTGACTGAATTGGGGCCAATATAGATTGAACACTGAAACAGGTATCAGATCCGAGACCCCCACACCAACCCACTTACAGAGCACTAAAAGAACTATTGATTGTTACTTGAAAACATCGGTAGTATAATTACTGTCAGAGCCGGTCTGTTTGTGTCAGTTAAGTTACGCTTTTTTCCATAGAAAATTGAGCAATAATTGATTGAATTCAGGCCAATATACATTTGTAGATTGAAAACTGAAAGAGATATCAAATCTGAGACCCCCACAACAACCCACTTACAAAGCACTAAATGAACTACTGTAGATTGGGAAATTTTCATGTCATCTAATTTTCAAGTGAACACACTTTAATATTTATTCGCGTCTTTTAATTTTCGTGTGATCTCGACTCTGTAGTTAAAATTTTCATTACTGCTTATTTTTCGCGTAACTTTTATTTTCTAGACTCGTTTAACTCCCGAATTTACAGCAAAATAAATCGATCGTGAAAATTTCCCAATTTACAGTATTGACTGAAAACATCGGTAGTATAATTAAATTAATAACTATACCTTGTCTTCGTGAAAAGTCTGGTAACTCGGATTTTTCAGACTTCGGTTTTTCTCTTGAACGATTATCTGAAAATGGAAATGAGTAGGCCTAATTATAGTTAAATAAAAGGAACCAATCATGACTTTCCATTTTGATCACATGATTCAGTAGCAAAATAATGAAAATATAGTCGACATGCCTTAAAGGCCACCTCTATATAAGGACCACCTGATTTTAAAGGCCAGTAAAATTGTATCCGTATTGGTCTTTATTCATATTACGTGAACCTCTGTGTAATGGCCACCTGCCCATAAAGACCACTTTTACTGGTTCCCTCGAAGGCCTTTATAGACAGGTTTGACTGTATAAGAAAATAGAGAATATTTGTGCTAATAACCTAGGAAAGGTGTGGAGTAATGTAATGTTGTTTTACACCCCTGTCAAGATTTTATCACTTATACTGAAATAGTCCGTTCTTGAAATAAATCAGAAATACTCAGAGAAAACCACCAACCTTCGGCATGCATTTGTATGACTTTTTTATACTAATATCTGCCAGAGTGAGATTTGAAGCTTGCTGTTGGCATTCATATTCTAGTGCTTTTTTACAACTTGGGCACTGAGATCCCAGGGTGCTAAATTGTTTTCGGATTGGGTCTGATGAAGAAAGTCAACATTGTGTGAAAGTTAGCAACATGTAAAGCACAATAGACAACAACCGGAAAAAAGATTAAAATAGTCCACCATGGTCCTGTGCCTCAAGTGACCTAAATCATAATTCTGAGGACTCCATTCAGTTTTAAATCATAAAATTGAAACAATTTTACGATGACTTAAAACATTTTTTTTTAATTTTATATTTGATTCATGCAACAAATAAACGGTAACAATACATGTTATATCAAAGTGGAATGGAGTAAGCTTTTTACACCCTAGTCAAGACTCTTGTTATATGGACTCGGTCAGTTCAGAAATGGCGGAGAAAGCCAGAGAGTCAAGACAAGAGAAAACCTGCAGGAGGGGAACTGACATACTTTTTCACATTAGGATCTGTCTTTAATGGACCTGCACTGTGATCTGTAATGGACTTATGGGATGGCATGCACTGTGATCTGTAATGGACTTATGGGATGGCATGCATTGTGATCTGTAAACACACAAGCAAACTGACAAACTTTAATACAATAGGATTTGTCCTGAGTGGGATTCAACCCTAGGTGGTGAGAGATGATGTGATTGATGAGCCAACGCTTTACATGTGGAGGCATCCTAATATCAACCTACCTCTACTCCTCATTCCTGGTGGTGGTGACCGTTCTCTTCTACTCTGACCACCTGTTGACCTATCTCTTCCACGATGGTCACTCTTAGATCTGTCTCTTTCTGATTGCTTAACTGGTTCATCAGTTTTTCTTCTAGCTTCAATTTTTTTCCTATAATAATATAGAAATATGAAGCCTTAGTTAAATGTGACAACAGAAAATCATCACTAATGGGTCCAAAATTTACACAGAGTTATAACACTGCAGAAGTTACCATTCAGTCTAAGACTAGTACCTTTTGGGTAATTTATTTACATTTTAGCATTCAACATTATATTTATTCATCTTACAGGGCTTTTCCTACACAAATTGGGAACTTTCAAATTGACTAAACAAAAAAAAACATTACATTTGACTCTCATCAGTAGGTGACACTAATACTTTATTCCAGAAAATGGAACCAAGGAGAAAAGATGAACTGGATTCAGAATTTCTTCTCTATTTGGGGAAAAATGTTTCATTTTTGAATTGGAAATGCTTCCCAATTTCAGTAAGGAAATGCCCAGACTTATGTGTACAGTCGAACTTTGGTTATACGAAGTGGATGGGTCTGTAATTTCAGGTTCGAAAAATCGGGGGGTTCGAATAATTGATGTATGAAACTTCAGACTTGCTTACGTTATGTTAGGACACAATGGTGACATTACACAAACCAAGTGTTGTAGTGATGACTATTTATTATAATGCATAATGTCGTTTATGCATATCGTAATGGGAAATTATTAAACAAAACTCTGTCATTTTAATATTTAATTCGAATAAAAACGGGACATAATACACATTGTGATACACACGATTTCCCGTTATTTTTGGTTACATCGCCGAAACCGGTAACAACTGATCAACAAGATAAAATCCACTAAGAGGCAATGCACAAGTGTAATACACGTTCTTATGATAAACAAAACGGAAACGGAAGAAGCTCACATAATTTCCAAAATGGAAATGTGGACAAAACAAAAGTCACTCTTTATCACAAATAGAGTGTTTATTACATGCATATGGAAATTGTTTGACTGTATCATCGATATTAAATCAATTATAAATTGTCGCTTATTATGGATAGATGGAAGATCATGGTCAAAAGAATTTTTTACTTTGCATTTCGCCATGCACGTGTACTTCCTTCTATATCAGTCTCTGTTAGTGTTACATCTGAGGTTATGACTACTGCTTGTACGGACTCATTTGGATTAATCAGGATAAATCCCCCCCCCCCCCGAGTACTTGTTGAATATGACTTATTACTGACAATAGAATGACGTCCACATGTCTACATTATAACTGACAGTTACACTTGGGTAATGATTTAAGGTGAAGGTGAAGCCATACTCGCTAATGTATATGGGGGAGTTTACTAAATAAAAATGTCTATTTCGAATTTTTGGGGGTTTATTTTTACTGAAAAATATAACTACCGACTCAAAATTAGGTTTGAATAATCGCCTGTATTCGAAATACGGAGTTTGAATAAAAGAAGTTTTTTTATAAAAATTATAGCGCAGGGCGGTTGTGACTTGTCGAGAACTTCGAATAACCTAAGGTGTTCGAAAAATCGAAGTTTGAATAACCGAAGTTTTACTGTATTTCCATAATAAATCTTTTTGCATAGTTGGCTGTTGTACTTGTGAATGTACTTATAAATAATACCTCCTAAAATATGAACCAAAATAATTACAATATGATTTTAACATCATATATCATCTTAATCTTTGCTTCTTTTTAACCCCTTAAGCCTCAGGATTTTGAGTTGAAATTCGAGGGAAATCATAGTAATTTTTACAGCTATTTTTCGGCCTTTTGCATTAATTTTGTCAAATACAAACCCCTATATATTATCAAAGCATATAACTTAAACTTTTTGTTTCCATCAAATTTAGTCAGATATTGGTTACCATGGCAACGGAATATCCATTTTAATGCAAAAATTTGGGAAAAATCATTAAAATATTGCTTCTGGATGCATGAGTGACAAACAAATGCATATATCTACGAGGAATTCACACAAAAATGATAAAAATGAATTGATTTGATACAATTCAAACTTTTATTTTAAAATATTTCAGCAGTACTGAAGTTTTAGCGCAATCAAATCTGTGATATATTTATAGTCTTATAATGAACAAAATCTTGATTTTAATCTATTATTCACGATTTACAAACAAATGATGGTTGGTTTTCGATGCTTATTTTCAGCCTTTCTATTGTAAATTATTATAAGGAAACCTATATATCCTTAAAGATAAAGAATTGAAGTTTTGATTACATTTGCAATAAAGTCTTATTATTGGTTACCATGGCAACGGATCTACATCTAATTTGCATAAATAGGTAAACAATCATTTAAATATTGTTTCTAAACGCATATCCTAACTGAATACATATAACTTTTGGAAATTTACATTGAATGGGCAAAAAAAAATGATTTCAAGCAATTTAATTCTTGTTATAACAAATATGCAGGAATACTCAACTTATATTTCAAATTTTAACTCCCAGTATGCTTTTACTTTAAAATAAACAATATCCATTAATATATCATGACTCAAGGTTATACAAATAAATGTATGTATGTTTTTAAGGTTGTTTTTCAGTGTTTTTTTTTATATTACAATAAAGAAAACCTCATGTACTCTGAAAAATAAAGAGTAAATTTTATATGTCTTTTCATAAAAGTCTGATATCGGTTGCCATGGTAATTAGTAAAAAATCAGCTAATGCAAATAAAGGTATATTCATTTAAATAGTGTTTCTTGATATATAATTCACTAAAATGTGTTTCTTTAAATGCATTGAAGGTACAAAAGAAGAAATAATTATTCATTGAAAAAAATTAAGAAATACTCACCAATGTAACATACATGTATATATACTCTCATTATGAAAAAATATCAAATGCAATCTCAGAATTAAAGATTTGACCATTTATTACGTTTTAAGGCTTTATGGTGAAAAGAGACAAGGAAAATATTCTTAAAATTTGTTTCAAGTTTTAATCTACATGATCAAATTACGAAAAATCCAACAGACATAAACTGTTAACTGAAATTTTAAAATGATCCTCTATAAACTGTACGGTTGGTTGGTTTGTTGGTTGAATGTTTTTACGCCATCAGTTGTTTTTTTCAGCTTCTTGTGATGAGACAACTTTTTCTTTTTAATTTCAATTGTTAGTCTAAAACAAAATGGCGACATTTAGAGTGCTAACTACATATACGCTGAATACACCGACTGCGATGTCACAGACAATTAAGTCTATTGCACTAATCGAGCCACAACAAGGAAACCGATCCCAATTACGCCTTCATCCCTCGGTCACTGAAGCCACCTTATAAAGTGTATGAGAAACATACTACTACTAGATTTACAATGCAATGCAACCCGAACTGCAATTAATTGTCATGTGCATTATTTTTAAATAAAAATTTAAAAGTATCTCATGACAAAACAATAATTAATTTATTGAGGGGGTGGACCTTGGGCCAGAGGACAGAGCATATAAAGTATTAGATTGCTCTCTATCATGCAAGCAATTTAAAATATATATGTGTTTTATATGTGGGAGTCTGAAAGTTTTGTTAGATATCCAACAATGTATTATATAGGGGTGGCGCTGACGAAATATGTTGAGTATTTGGATATATCTAATAGAAAGGGTTGAGGTTGTGGATCTTAATAGGTTTCAATGTGATCAAAGGGTGTGGTACAGTTACTGGTGGCAAAACCTATTACAGTACAGACCTGTCGAAAGTTTAACACTAAGATAAAGGATAAGTGCCGAATCGACAGCCCATCTCGGCCCCTCATTATCAACATCTCTTGATAACTGCTATCTATGTTTCGGCGGGCCAGTTTTTTCGACCAAAAGCATATCCAAACCCCTCTCCAGCCGATATTCGACTCTTTTTCGTTAACTCGGGTGTTAAACTTTCGACGGGTCTGTACTGTATGTACTGCACTTCTTGTGATTAGACACACCATTTTTAAGATTTCTGGCAATCTCAGGTAGTCGAGTAAAATAAGAATTTTACATATTTTGTGTGGTGTCCAAATAGCAGCCATGTTAGATTTTTATATGCCATTACCATGTCTTCAGACCAATGATAATGTAGTGCCTGCATAGCCTAACATCATGTTGTTTTTGTTGTAATGTTGCTTAATGTCGCATCAGCATTTTTTAGCTATCTGCGACAGAATCAAGTTAATTTAATTCTAAGAATAAATCAAAGTACAGGTTCTTGTATGTGCAAGATATAACAGTGTGTGTTTGAACTGACCGGGGTTCGAACCCACGGCGGTCCCACTCTAGAGACACACACTAAGTAGACCCTATATGGGAAATAATACACGCGGTAGTACATATGCATGCATTTTTATATTCACTTGGAAAATCTAATTTATGATACTTCAGTAAATTTAAAAAAATAAATAAATAAAAATCCAAGGACGAAATCACGAAATGTAAACTCTATAAAAAGACCTTCCATATACTGATATACAGATCAATCGTTTATAAAGCCACGTTTCCATCTACAAGCTGAAATAATAAGAGCTATACATTAGCTATATATAAAATAATTCATTGAACTATATGCAAGTTAAACTAGTTTAAATGCATTTCATTTAGTTCAGTAAAGATGTGTTACCTTGGAATAAGGTAATGTAATCATCTGTTTTACATTGATGTCAAGATGTTTCAAGGTTGTCAAGTAAAAGTTGATGTCGAAAACAGGACTACCCGGAAAAAAACAACCTTCGGCAAGCGAAATGACAACATTTGTCTTCTCAAACAAGCATAGAACTGACATTTAATGGTCAAGACTTTAATCACTGTGGTACAGCGTACACGGGATATTAAAGCATAAAGTGAGCAAAACAGCCAGTGTAAACAACACCAGCGTTACTCCAAAGCCGATTTTTGGCTTATCTGTTCATTTTAACATGTGATTGTGTATTGGGTCATCAATCGGACACATAAATGATTCTATTGAAATAGTTAACTGCATCTGATACACTGTTTAAACTCTGAAACAAATTGATGAAGCGCAAGTGCTCATCCGTGATTTTGACGTCGCTGGGGGTTTCTTTCCAATATTTCAAATATTACCCGATAATTAAAAATTCTGAAGCGTACAATTCCTCTAGGATGTTAAGAACTACAAGTCCACCACATTTCAGCTAAATATAATGAGATATAAAGGAGCAGGAGACGTTGGAGGATAACACGCGGTGTACTGGGAATTGCAAAAAGGTGTACTGGGTATTGGCAATATAGGAGCAAATGAGTGTACTGGGAATTGAGAGGTGAAATATCTTGCCAGCTGTATAATTTTTCGTGTTTTAATGAATTTATATAGAAATTCAGTATACTTCTTTTTCAATGACAAACAAAACAATAAATTATCTTGTGAAAATCTTCAACATCTGTAATTATTAGTCATGCATTATAGACGAGATGAAGATGAAACATACATAGACCACACCTTAACCCCATATTTCCCCGATATATGTAGACTGAGCGAGATCTATAAGTGTTTACGAAACCATTACAATGGCCCATGTGTAATGTCAAAATATAATCCTTTCTTAAATTGTTAAAGTTTGACAGTGACATAGCAAATGCAACTAGTGAAAGTAAAGAAAAAACTTTGTAGCTTGGAACTGAGCAGGAAAATGCAGATTACAATTTGAGAAATCTTTTAAAATATTTAACCTAATGTCATTAGATCGAATCGACCAGCTAAAATATGACTTATTTATATCAAAGGTCAAGATGAGACAGTCGTCGGAAGAAAACAGATCCACAAATGTGACGAGAATAAACGTCTTGGAACTGATTTATAAATAAATAATTTTAACAATATAACACATTTTTTTTCATTTTTAATATGTTAAACATAGTTCAAAGTGTCATGTGTTAATTTTGAATTTCTATTTACGAGCCGAATCAATAAGAAACCAGCTTAACCTTTTTCCGGATTAGATCCACCTCTTCTTTTAATGTAATTCAGTGCCCTCTAGTGTGATGCACTAATCCATCACCCCAGAACTGAAAAAGCCAGGGTCATTTCCATTGACCAACTCCTCAACTGCCTTCACGCACGACTTCTTGGTCAGATCTGGAATGACGTCCTTGGGTATCATTTTTTTTAATTTTAGGAACAGGAAGAAGTCGCTACAAGCTAGGCAGGATGTGGTATTAATTCATACCCGTCTCGCCCCACAGCCTTCATTGTAACTTTGCAACTGTGTACTCTTGTGTTGTCCTGTTGCAGCGGTTTCACGGATATCAGTTCTCGGGTGGTCTAGCAAGTTTGCATCCAGTTATTGTACTTCTCTTTTGGTTAAAACCCACACACAATAACACTTTTTGCGTCCCAAAATACTGTGGTCATCACCTTGCCAGTAGACTAATGCTTCTTAACCTTCTTTGGCCTAGGAGACCCAGGTCCTATCCACTGACGACTCTGTTCTTTATTGTCTGGCTCATATTATTGTACCCAAATCTCATATACAGTCTTTAGACACAAAAGAAATATCATCTTTTGACATAAACGCTTCAACAAGGCGCTATATACTGATACTTTGGTTGTCAAAAATCCGCTCGATAGATTTTTTTTTAAATTCATGTGTTCAGAAAGCAAATATAGTTTTATCAAATAATATAGAAAAATCCTAATGTCAACCGATTCGATTTTCTGCAAATCCACGATGAAAGCTCAAATTTCATATATATGTATTCAAAATTTCCAGTTTTTAGACACTGTCATTTTAGGCCTGTTAGTTTATCATATTACTACGCCAATAACCATAGCATTTCAGAAATAATGCACTAGGTTAAATATTATATACAATTTTTTCATTCCTTAATATCGGATGTGCAACTCAAAAATATGTATTCCGTTACGCTTTGCAAAAAAGTGCCTAAAACTATACCGACACCTCGACACACGTGTTATTTTGTATCCAGGTATAAAACATTGAAACAAGGCACAACAATAGTGGCCGTGTTGGACAATCGGAAATGGGTTGGTTGGTTGGTTAGTTGGTTGGTTAAATGTTGCTTAACGTCGCATCAGCAATTTTCCAGCTATTCGCGACGAGAACTTTTTTTATTAATCTATGAACAAGTTCGTGTATGCATGTGTAGTGCGAGTGTGTTTTATGGTCTGCTTTGTACTAGGGCGCACTCAGGGCGACTTTAACGTGCCAGCTCACAGAGTCAGTATGCCACATAAAAGCGTGCTACTCCCCAGGCACATTATACTGATACCAGGTAAACCAGTTAAGGCCAACGGCAAAGAAAATTCACTTTCCCACATGTGGTCTGAGCGGGACTCGAACACACAGCGGTGAGAGAACTTGGAGTCTTATTCATTAGGCCACTCAATCGGAAATGGGATAGGATGGTCCCTCGTAAAATGAGCCATAAAAAACTCTACACATTCTAAATAAATGTTTTCATAATGCTATATGGTCTATTTTTGAGTCTAGTGACATTAACGTAAAGACCACCTCTGAATAAGAACAGCTTATGTATTGAAGCCAGTATGTTCTATGTAAATGCAACCTAATTACTGATAACGGTGCACAATTCCGGCCACTCATCAGTGATGCTGTTTAAAACGTGATATATTTTACATTGAATCGGCAATTTTTAATCATTATATAGACAAGAACAATTTCTAACCATACTAATAAAGTATTATGCATATACCAAGCACCAACTGGCTGCAGTTTCACTATCATTTCTTAAGATTTGTCTGATTTAAATAGTCTACTTTTTGTGGAACAGCACATCTTTACTGAGCTTTCCCCCATTTCTTGAGTTTAATAATTTTCCGTAACTGCATCATAAGTGATGAATAGTATGTGTCATTGATTGTTTGTCCCTTTTGGAGATAACCTACCATCAGAATATGATCAGCATCACTGGAAGCCGAGGTCATGCCCTCTCCAGCTGATGTAACAGTATTGGTCTTTTTTCAGGGTGATCAAGTGTAAACTTTGGCCACTGGGGTGAAATGATGAACCCACGTTTCATCCATAGTAACTAATCTCTGGAAAAAAACACACAACAAAGTGCACATTATGTGCCTCTGACCAATTTTCAGATGCCTTGGTAAGTTGGTACCCAACTGAAAGCATTTCTCATTGCAAGATCTTCTGTCAGAATTAAATGTAATACATGTATTTCCTGTGGAATGCCAACTGGCTACATACCATTCTGTAACTCGCTTGTCAGTCGTAACAATATCATAAACTTTATTGACCTATTCTGGGGTTGCATCAATGACAGGCCTTCTAGAACAAGGGTCTTTCTGTTGCGTTTAAATCCCACAACCCACATTTTTACTTTAGAATTTGAAGGTCATATTTCCCTAGTGTGGGTACCATATTAGTTTTGATATCCTTAAGTGTTAAATATTTTTATGCTAATTCAATTTTGAAATCAAGGTTAGAGCCTTTTTTATGAACACCTAATATTAACTTGCACCTGAAACTTATTTATCATTGTATGCACCATGCATACAAACTGTATCATACATTCGCAATCCCCAATTTCTTTAAGATTGGGGGACTTGAAAATAAGGTTATACACGATTCTCGGTAACCGTAATTTTGCAATTCTCAGTACACTAAAACAATGATGAGAATCAATTCCCAGTACACCGCGTCGATCTTTCAACGTCTCCTGCTCCTTTATTTTGCAATACATTGAGCTAAAATTTGGTCGACATGTAGTTCTTAACATCCTAGAGGAATTGTACGCTTCAGAATTTTTAATCAAGAAGTGCAAATTGAAATACTGAACAGAAACTCCCGGCGACGTCAAAATCATAGGTGAGCACTTGCGCTTCATCAATTTGTTTCAAAGATTAAACAGTGTATCAGATGCAGTTAACTATATCAATAGAAACGTTTATGTGTCCGATTGATGACCCAATACACAATCACATGTTAAAATGAACAGATAAGTCAAAAATCGGCTTTCGACTCACACTGGTGTTGTTTACACTGGCTGTTTTGCTCACTTTATGCTTTAATATCCCGTGTACGCTGTACCACAGTGTTAATATGTCCTTGTACTTTCAAATTGTTTCAGTTACGTACCATCAAAAGGAGAGACTAATTAATACTCTCAGGTGATTTGCATCATTGAAATTGGCACCGGAGTACGGACCATAGCAATTTTAGCTACAACAAAATCTGCATAATGCACAGGATAAATGTTTTGAGTTTTAGTTGGTTATGTCAAAATTACTTTTTTATTTGGAATGCATATACATTCTAAACTACTGCATTAGTTTTATAAGTTTTAAAAATTTCAAATATACTATAGAGTTTTATATTTAAAATCTAGTGAATAGATCATAATATCAGATTTTAAATGCCAGCCCAAGGTTGGCAACTTTCAAGATAATTCTGAAACAGTGCTGGGTAAATTGAGGCCGAATCATCTGCAATATCAAACATGTCCTACCACCATTAGGGCAGAAAATTCGGCCTAGGGCAAATGAGGATATAATTGAATAAAAATTGACATGCATATATTATTTCTCATTCGGGACTTGCTAAAATGTTGACCCGATAGTTTGAAACCTAAAATCGACATTGATTTGTTAGAAGTGGCCATACAACATGTAGCTATTGTAAACATGATGAGTGATTTGTTTAATCAGCGAAGCTTTAGGGACACGCTGGTGGTTTTCTAGATTCCTACCGACCTATGGCCAGAATTCATCTCGTGATACATGTTAGAAATCTGACTATCGCCATCGTCTCCACTGTCAATTTTGGAACTGAATGAAAGATCGAACAATTAATAATTAGGTAGGGCCAACATGTTGCACATCGGTTTCTGTGCGATTAATTTGTTGATTTTCTGCAAATGGTTTGTGAATATGGGATTCCCGTGGTTCTATTTATAGCACATGTTTATTTTTATATCGGGTGGCATTTCCGTCCGTATATATCATATTTGTTTACGATCATCGGTGTTCAGATATTTTTAATCAAATCTTTCTCATTTTTAGCATATTAGTTAAATTCAAACCCATAAATTGTATTTGTGTAAGACGTCATATTTTCTGAGATTTACCGCCATACCGGCCTGTCCTTGTCCTCATGGCAAGGTTACCGTGAGTAACATGTGCCACCGAGAAAAAAACTTTAAAAAAAATAAAATTATATAATTTCTAAAAATACTTAGTTATCCCAATAAAAACTTATTTCGGTCTTTAAAATAAAAATAATATATGTATATTTAAAAGCCGCGGTCCAGTTAGATTTTAGAAACACCACGTGATAGTTCTGCCGAAAATCTGTATAGGTATTGAAAAAACTATTCATAAATACTCAAATTTTTTATAAACAGCATTAATTTTGATATTTTTAAAATATGAAATCCGTCTATTTTATAGGCATGTCACTTTTGTTGGTTTTATAAAGTTTATTTTCCGGTTTTTGACAACTTAAACTTTGCGATTTTTTAATATTTGACTTTTCTTCTTATTACGTCATTATTTTTCTTAACATTCAAGTAAAATTTTCACATCATTAGAGTGTACCTAGAGAAAAATTTTGAGAACAAAAATTGAAGTCCCGAAAGAATATTTTCATTTGATACCATATTTGTCAACATCTGATGAGTATTAAGGAAATGACGGGCAAAAGAAAACTATGGCTTTAGATTTACATTGACGCCAAAAAAATGCGTAGAAATGCGTAGTTGAGGCTTAAGGGGTTAAACCATATACTCAACTGCGATTAAGAATCTCATATTACAATGTATTTTGTGGCCAAATTTAGCCCTGATCATATGTGTATACTGTAAATTGGGAAAATTTCAGGTTTTTTTTATAGTTGCATAAATGCGCGACTGTAACAAAGCACGAAAATATAACATCAGCAAAAATTTTATTTTGATATAATTCAGTTGCATTTGCACTGACTATCATCCGACAAAGGAAAAATAAAACAATGTGAATATAATGAAATAGTGGTTTTCACAAAAATTTCCCAATTTACAGTAGTGCATTCCGTAATAACAAACCTAGCATCAAAACGACTATCTCCACCATCATCGTCGTGACGACGTTTAAGTAAGCTGTGACGTAAATCATTAGGATTACGCGGGATATCCCTGTCTTTCTTTTCATCTATGTCTGTTTTTAACAGTGCCTCATAACGTGGATCTGGCTTAGGATCTAACCTGTAACAAAGAAATTGATTGGTTAGTTAAGGATCTAATCTGTAACATATATAACAATTGGTTGGTTAAGGGTCTTATTTGTAACAGGGAGATTTATTGGTTGATTTAGGATTGAAACTGTAAGAGAGAAATTGATTGGATGGTTAAGAATCTACCTGTAATAGAGATTAATTGGTTGGTTTAGGATTCAACCCTAAAATGAGAGATTGATTGGTGAGGTAAAAATCAAATGAGTTGTTGAAAATACTGACCTAGCCATTTGGTCTTAAGACTCTTTTGATTTAAATTACTAGTAATTAAAGTACTTGAAGTGCTAACAGTATGCATTTACTTCTATAATGAACCATGTTTGTTCTTTCCATTTCTTTCTGTTGCTGTCCGATTCCATCAAACTGTGCCTCTCAACCCCTAGGTTTGAACTCTGCTTGGGGCAGATTCTAGTGTGAGAAAGTTTGTCAATTCATTTGCCAAAGGTCAGCGATTTTCAAGAGGAACTTCAGTTTCCTCCATGATCCCTGGACTGGCCGCCTCAATATAAGTGAAAGATCCTGGACTGGGGAATAAAACTCTATTACTCCACTCCTCCACCCTATAACTAGACGCTTCTTTATAAGTGAAAGATTCTGGACTGGAGCATAAATCTCAATTGACGGATTGGTGGCCACACCCACAATGTTCCGACACTGGCCGCCATCATGGTACCAAAGCAGCGTCACAGCAACTAATGACGTACTTTGTCAGTGATGTCATTGAATGACACAATTCAGGCCGAGTTTTGATTCTTTTCGTGTGAAATTCAAGCATGAAGGGCATTTGTCAGAACATTGTGGGCGTGGCCGGCAATACGTCAATTTCATTCTAATTTATATCAATCAAAGTACTTAAAGCACTCATTGTGTATGCTTATCTATATGTAGTACCTGACAGTTTGTTCTTTCTGTCTCCTTCTGTTGCTGTCAGATTCCCTTCTACAAGCAGATTTATATTAATCAAAAACTGAAACACTAGATATAGAAATAGATATATTGGTGATGCCTATATAAAATATTTTCTGTTAGTTTTTTACCTGGATTGAAGGTCATCTGAGAGGTCAATATATACTGGTAATCAGGGCCCCACAAATCGCCAAAATCGGCTAAAAATCACCGAATTGGCAAATAAAACGCCAAATTGAAATTCGGTCATTCGGTTTTTTCCCCCGATAAACCTACTTAATTTTGTCTTGTTAATTAAGATTAGTTCATGATCGAGAAATCACACAAGACTTTAAGATGAAGCCACATGTCCCACAGGTGTACAATCGGTGTGATAATTAAGTAATTATTGACTGTGTCGAATCAACACAAGAGTTAATCCTCTAATCACTTAATTACCAAGACCACGTGGGTTCAACAAACCGTGTAAACAAAATACTGTATGAGGCCTCAGTTTTATTTATGCCTTGTTTCATGTTTTATGGAGGTGATTCAAACAGCGAGGTGAAACAAGAGAGCTGAAAAGAATACCAAATTAAGCATTTGAATATTAGTTGGCTGTTCTTCGAATCCTATTTGAATAGTCGGCACCAAAAAGAAAATCTCCATCTGTTCTGTACTGTAGGCAAACGATGTGGATTGCACAAGGCAGATGAACAAAATTACCTTATTATATATTCCTTATTCATAGGAAGGCTGTATGACAATAATAAAATCATGATCTCTTTAATATTCTTCTAAATAAACGCAGATTTTAATGATTAAGACCATGTAAGCAGTAAACAGGTGACAGCCATATTTTTTACTTTAACCCGAAAAATAGTCATTACCCACTCTGCTTTGAATAACATGTATTAAAGGGACAAAATCATGATAGTGACAGAAAGTAAACAAAGCACATGGCTGTAGTCTTTCCCGACTTTGTGGTGACTGTTTGGATGAATAAAATTTTTTTTTATTTATTTATTTTTTTAGCGGTGATTTTTACCGCCGAATGACCTTGTCTGCGTTTGTGGGGCCCTGCTGGTAGTCATACATTTATGTACCAAAAATTATTTCCCTGACACAAGTGTCAATTTGACCCCCATTCAAAGTCATCATAGAGGTCAGTCGGGTAAATAAACTTTATTTTCAAACACCTTATATGTTCATGTATTTATGTACCAAAAATTGTTTCCCTCTACCAGGGCCATTTGAACCCTCTTATTATATTGATTCTTTTAAAAACAAGAGGCCCATGGGCCTTAACGCTCACCTGAGGAAGAGTACATATCTTATGCAGAGGTTCAATGGTCAATGACATTAATAAAAGAGAATATCAAAATTTTCAGCAGTAAGGGCCAATAATTTGCAAGTATTTTGCAAATTAATTATAATAATTATTATATAAGTATGTTATATATAACATATTTAAAGTCTAGCTACAATATATTACAGTATGTCCCGGATATTTTGAACTCGCATATAATGAAGCCCCGCTTAAATTGAAATGCAAAAAAATCCCCTGCAAAACGTCTTCTTTTTATGACTTAAAACTACCCGCTATGTATTAGATTATATAGATATCATTGTGTATTTTTTGTAAATAAATGAAATTTGTATTAGAAATTGTCTTTTAGGCTTGTACCCTGATATATTGAATTTTGGATATATTGAATTATTTCCCCCAGTCCCATCAACTTCAATATATCCGGGTAGTACTGTATTTATAAACAGCTAAAACATTTGATATTAAAATGTGCATTAGGCCAATACCTACAATATTCCAATATACATGCCTATACAAAGCGTTTATAGTTTTTGAGATAATTAACCATTTAAATATTCATTTGCATCTATGACCTTGACCTTTGAACCTATGACCTTCATTCATATATCAAAATGATTGTTGTGCAAATGCCTACAATATTCCAATATACATGCCTATACAAAAAGTTTATAGTTTTTGAGATAATTAACCATTTCAGTATTCGTTCACGTCTATGACCTTGACCTTTGAACCTATGACCTTCATTCATACATCAAAATGATTGTTAGGCCAATACGTACCTTATTCCAATATACATGCCTATACAAAAAGTTTATAGTTTTTGAGATAATTAACTATTTCAGTACTTGTTTACATCTGTGACCTTGACCTTTGAACCTATGACCTTCATTCATATATCAAAATGATCGATAGGCCAATACCTACAATATTCTAATATACATGCCTATACAAAAAGTTTATAGTTTCTGAGATAATTAACCATTTAAGTATTAGTTTGCATCTATGACCTTGACCTTTGAACCTATGAACTTCATTCATATATCAAAATGATTGTTGTGCAAATGCCTACAATATTCTAATATACATGCCTATACAAAAAGTTTATAGTTTCTGAGATAATTAACCATTTAAATATTCGTTCGCAGCTATGACCTTGACCTTTGAACCTATGACCTTCATTCATATATCAAAATGATCGTTAGGCCAATACTTACAATATTCCAATATACATGCCTATACAAAAAGTTTATAGTTTTTGAGATAATTAACCATTTAAGTATTCGTTCAATTCTATGACCTTGACCTTTGAACCTATGACCTTCATTCATATATCAAAATGATCATTAGGCCAATACCTACAATATTCCAATATACATGCCTATACAAAATGTTTATAGTTTCTGAGATAATTAACCATTTAAGTATTCATTTGCGTCTATGACCTTGACCTTTGAACCTATGACCTTCATTCATATATCAAAATGATTGTTAGGCCAATACCTACAATATTCCAATATACATGCCTATACAAAAAGTTTATAGTTTTTGAGATAATTAACCATTTCAGTACTTGTTTACATCTGTGACCTTGACCTTTGAACCCATGACCTTTATTCATATGTCAAAATGACCATTGTGCCATTACCTACAATATTCTGATATACATGCCTATACAAACAAGAGGCCCATGGGCCTTAACGCTCACCTGAGGAAGAGTACATAGCTTATGCAGAGGTTCAATGGTCAATGACATTAATAAAAGAGAATATTAAAATTTTTAGCAGTGAGGGCCAATAATATGCAAGTATTTTTGCAAATTAACTATAATAATTATTATATAAGTATATATAACATATTTAAAGTCAGGCTACAATATTATTTATAAACAGCTAAAACATCTGTATATTAAAATGTGCATTAGGCCAATACCTACAATATTCCAATATACATGCCAATACAAAAAGTTTATAGTTTTGAGATAATTAACCATTTAAATATTCGTTCGAAGCTATGACCTTGACCTTTGAACCTATGACCTTTATTTATATATCAAAATGATTGTTAGGCCAATACCTACAATATTCCAATATACATGCCTATACAAAAAGTTTATAGTTTTTGAGATAATTAACCATTTAAGTATTTGTTCAATTCTATGACCTTGACCTTTGAACCTTTGACCTTCATTCATATATTAAAATGATCATTAGGCCAATACCTACAATATTCCAATATACATGCCTATACAAAAAGTTTATAGTTTTTGAGATAATTAACCATTTAAGTATTCGTTCGCGTCTTTGACCTTGACCTTTGAACCTATGACCTTTATTCATATATCAAAATGATCGTTAGGCCAATACCTACAATATTCCAATATACATGCCTATACAAAAAGTTTATAGTTTTTGAGATAATTAACCATTTAAGTATTCGTTCAATTCTATGACCTTGACCTTTGAACCTATGACCTTCATTCATATATCAAAATGATCGTTCGGCCAATACCTACAATATTCCAATATACATGCCTATACAAAAAGTTTATAGTTTTTGAGATAATTAACCATTTCAGTACTTGTTTACATCTGTGACCTTGACCTTTGAACCCATGACCTTTATTCATATATTAAAATGACCACTGTGCCATTACCTACAATATTCTGATATACATGCCTATACAAAAAATTCATAGTTTTGCAGATAATTAACTATTTTGGTATTCTTGGACATCTGTGACCATGACCTTTGAACCCATGACCTTGATCTATGTATCAAAATGATCGTCATGTCAATACCTACAAATAACTGAAAATCCTACGCCATTATCACAAGAAATGTTAAAAAAATAGCATTTTTTATCAAAGGTCAAAAACTGGGACATGACCTTGACCTTTGACCTAGACATCAATTGGAAGAAAATTGCAAGACAAGATCAACAGTGAAAACTCCATACAATTATCTTTAGCCGTTATGAAGTTATAACAATAAACGTCTCATTTTAAAAATTACGTAACGTTACGCAAAAAACGCGTAACCTATTTTTCGTTCAATTTTCATGAAAAACACAATTTTAATGTTCCCAGGTATGCTGAATCCAAATATCCAATCAAAATTTGCCTGCACCTTTTGGTTTCAGAGAAGAAGATTTTTTTGTCTTTTTGCTATTTTTAGTAACAGCGGCCATCTTGTTGGGCGTGGCCAAACCCCAAACACAAGTTTGAAAGGCTGTTACCTTGGCATGATAATCACTAAGTTTCATCAAATATGGCCCAGTAGTTTTAGAGGAGAAGATTAAAATGTAAAGTTTATACATGACGCACGACGCACGACGGACGACGCACGACGGACGACGCACGACGGACGGTGATAGATTGCAATAGCTCATCTGAGCCTTTGGCTCAGGTGAGCTAAAAATTCATAGTTTTGCAGATAATTAACTATTTTGGTATTCTTGGACATCTGTGACCTTGACCTTTGAACCCATGACCCTGATCTATGTATCAAAATGATGGTCATGTCAATACCTACAAATAACTGAAAATCCTATGCCATTATCACAAGAAATGTTAAAAAAATAGCATTTTTTTATCAAAGGTCAAAAACTGGGACATGACCTTGACCTTCGACCTTGACATCAATTGGAAGAAAATTGCAAGACAAGATCAACAGTGAAAACTCCATACAATTATCTTCAGCCGTTATGAAGTTATAACAATAAATGTCTCATTTTAAAAATTATGTAATTTCACGCAAAAAACGCGTAACCTATTTTTCGTCTAATTTTCATGAAAAACACAATTTTAATGTTCCCAGGTATGCTGAATCCAAATATCCAATCAAAATTTGCCTGCACCTTTTGGTTTCAGAGAAGAAGATTTTTTTTGTCTTTTTGCTATTTTTAGTAACAGTGGCCATCTTGTTGGGCATGGCCAAACCCCGAACACAATTTTGAAAGACTGTTACCCAGGCATGATAATCACCAAGTTTCATCAAATATGGCCCAGTAGTTTTGGAGGAGAAGATTAAATTTAAAGTTTACGCACGACGGACGGTGATAGTTAGCAATAGCTCATCTGAGCCTATGGCTCAGGTGAGCTAAAAATTATTCAGATATAAAATAATATTCCTGGGCTCGAAATATTTATTTTTGACTAACCCGTCCTTTAGTAACATCTGCAATAATATACATTTATTGCCTTTGAGTGAGGTAGATATGAACATTTGTTCACCCGCAACAAGTCATATTTCCCGAGGGCGAAGCCCAAGGGAAATGTGACTTGTTAAGGGTGAACAAATGTTCATATCTCCCTCAAACAAAGGCAAAATTGTTTATTATACCGAAAGATGACCATTGTAATAAGAAAGACTGAAAGAAAGAAAAATATTTTTAAAAAAGACAGCCTGAAAACATAATTTCTTCTCCGATTCATTGCTTTCCTCCTACCGGAACTCATCGGAGGCAAACGCTAGAACGTTGTGACCGATTCTCCATTGTGATGTCATGATGTTCCGAAGAGGTGAGATATGATGTTTTCAGAGGGATACACGATGTTTTCTCCACCCTGATCACATGATCCAATGATCCAATCAAATTACAGATAGTATCGTATTTTTCTATTGAGGTATAATAAATAAGCTTACATATAAACAGGCTTCAGTTTCACAATCAATCCTTACTATAAATGATTAGGAAATTTTGGTGTCAGTTAATTTGCTTGAAAAACAGACATTTGAAATTATCTGCACATTTTAGCTTCACTGTGTTGAGTTGAGTAATGGTGTTTAACGCCCCAGTCAAGAATATTTCACTTATATCCAGACGTCGCCAGCTGTAGGCAAAGGTGCAGAAATTTTGCCAGTGCAGTGCGCTGATGGCATTATACAGCAGGGTTCTTTAGCTTGCTAAGCCCACCATGACACAGGACCTCGTTTATTTTAAGCTCCCATCTGAAAGAACCTTGACTTTCATTTCGTAATGCCGAGTGCTTGGCGAAAGAACAGTCACTACCCACTTTCAAGTCTTGGGTCAGACCCGGCCAGGGATCGAAGCTTCACTGTGTGACAGTTAGCATAACAGCAAAGAAATTATATCCAAATAAAAGATTCGCAAAAGTTTGTATTTTCACAGCTTGATACTCTTGTGGATTTATATGAAAATAAAACAAATACAATTAGTGTAGAGAGGGTACAGAATCTATCTATAGGCAGTTTAGAACAACAGCGCTGCAGTACAGAATCAAACTCTATGCTGACATCTGCACAGAGAATGTACAGAATTTATCTCTAGGCTGCCATGAGCACAGTAAATTGAGCTTAAGACAGTTTAGAACAAAAACAGTACAAAATCGTAAAAAAATCCAACATGAATGAACTTCAGCAAGCTTTACATCTTCAATGACCATTAAACTTGCAACATCTAAGAACAATGAATTTTATAAGAATTTGGATAGTTTGGTTGTACAGGGTTTGTACGGACATTTGGACTCCAAATTTAGGGACTTTTTAGGGTCTTTTCATAGTCTTATTTGCAAATTTAAGGCCTAATCAGAGGGACAATTTTATAAGAAAAACATTGGTGCAAAGACAATAAAATAAATAAAACAATTATTTACATGTCCATAGTGGAAGTGGGGGTTGATTTTGGGTGTTCCGGAGGGTCAGGTACCTTTAAATCGCTCATTTCAATGTAACTTATTTATTTAATTTGATCAGTCTATTTACAACCATTTAATATCAATACCTAATTGGCAAAATTCAAGGGCTTTTAAGGGCCTTCAGGATAAATTCAAGGGCTTTTTGGGGTCAGACTTGTGTTTAGGGTCTTTTTAGGGCAAACCTCAAAATTTAAGGACTTTTCCAGGCCTGTACGAACCCTGTGTAATTGCTGTATAAGAAGAAACATTGGAGAGGAAAAAAATATTCACGATTTTCACGATGACACATGTACCGTGAATATATCTTCTCAGTGAAAATTTCCTTAGATACCTTTTTCGTATGGACAGAACCGTGTAAATTTCTTATCCCGAAATATTTCAGAAGACCAAAAACGCAAGTTTTCTATCACTAATTTTTCTTCTTATACAATATTATTTTCCTTAAATTTGAATTAAATCTGGCCCGTTTTTGTAACCTTTTAAGGTACAGTAAAACCTCGATTCATCGCCATCATTTGTTCAGTCAAATTTTGGCGTTATAAAGGGGTTTGGCAATAAATCGAGGGAGGCCCATAAAGAAAAACATATACAAAATGTATTTTGGGACTTCAAAATAGTGTTGCGATAAGCGAGGTGGCAAAGTTATCAAGGGGCATTATAACGAGGTTTTACTGTGCTACAAATTAAATATTTTGACAAACCAAGAATACAAATGTCATTAGAATAAAGTGATTTAAGTTAAAAAAAATCTTAGTTTTCAGGAGCAAAGTGGAGTAATGGTGTTTAACATCCCAGTCAAGATTCTTTCACTTATATAGAGACTGTCGTTTCTGAAATGGAGGAAACCCGAATGCCAGGAGAAAAACAATGGGCTTTGACAAATTTTCTCACACTAGGATTTGTCCAGAGGCAGTAAAGTCTGCCTATATGGGCACACTTTAGATCTCTCGGCTTCCCTCTTAGTTAAAAATAATTATGAAACTTTGTTCATTCTAGAAGGATCCATGGATATATTGATTGCTTATTTTGCCAAATGACCCCATTGTTAAATACTAAGTGGGCAATATTCTACATTACATGAACTCAAAAATATTGATGTTACATGGTGTTTTACAGGAGATATTATGAAAATGGTCCTTTCAGAGAAATCCTTGTTTGAACATTGTGAAACTGCAACCATAGGAACTAAATTAAACATTAATATGATTTGAACTACAACACAAACCTGTTCCGTCCGTGATCTCGTCTGTGATCTGATCTGTCAAAATCATCTAAATCATTCAAATTTAACCTGATTTTATTGGATGAAAATCCCTGTAAAAACCCAACATCCTGCGGAATTCTAGTGTCACCCTCGTAATTTGTAGTAGATCGTTTTGAAGGCACAATACTTATTGTTCTTCTCTCCTGAATTGTCTGGATCATCGTGTAATTTTCGTCGTGTCGAAATATTTTTATTTCTTCTCTATCAAAAAGTCGCATGACACCTTCATTGTTTTTACGCGGTAAAACAAACTTATTCAAATCAATATTATAATTCACAGGGACTGGCGATAAATTCCTTGCGTTAGGTGCACGGTGAATCCCGATCGTAATGTTATCGTCAAAAACAAATGGTCCTTGAAGGACTTGTTCATCAGTGCGAAATCTATCTGTTAACAACTGTCTGTAAGCATTTGTGTTTGAAATAGTTAATGAATTTATACTTTGGTCTCTGTCACTGTAGTTTGGTGGTGACCCTCGACCTAGGAAAGGCGGAGCCATTGGCAGTGAATCCATATATAGACCTGGTGCTGATGAATCAGGAAGTGGGACTGGAGAGAAAACATCGTGAATTTCTCCTCTGTAATTTAATGATGTGTCTGGAGACAGTTGTCTATTTCTCACTGGTGATCTATCTCTGAATTCTTTTCCCCTAAAGAAAAAATAACAACAACAGAGAATCAAATTACTGAAAGTACTGAAAACATGCTGTGTAACTAAAAAATTAACTTTTCAAATTAAATTTCATTTCTGGATATACAAGGTACATAAGGAACATTTCCTTTTTCTATCATACTTTTCTCATGGGTTGAAATTCCTCAAGACCAAGATGTGCAAATTTGCATTAAGGAATGAATAAAAATATCTATTAAACAAGGACTGATCATGTAAGCAGAGGTTCAAAGTTCCCTGGGTCCCAAGTCTGTTTCTTTTTCTATCATACTTTCCTCATAGATTGAAATTCCTCAAGACCAAGATGTGAAAATTTCCATTAAGGAATGAATAAAAGTATCTATTAGGCAAGGACTGCTCATGTAAGCAGAGGTTCAAAGTTCCCTGAGTCCCAGGTCTGTTCCTTTTCCTATCATACTTTTCTCATGAGTTGAAATTCCCAAAGACCAAGATGTGAAAATTTCCATTAAGGATATATTAAGCAAGGACTGCTCATGTAAGCAGAGGTTCAAAGTTCCCTGGGTCCCAGGTCGGTTTCTTTTTCTATCATACTTTTCTCATGGGTTGAAATTCCCCAAGACCAAGATGTGAAAATTTGCATTAAGGAATAAATAAAAGTATATATTAAGCAAGGATGGGGCCAAAAATGATATCCTTAGCAACAACTCTGCTCATGTAAGCAGAGGTTCAAAGTTCCCTGGGTCCCAGGTCCGTTTCTTTTTCTATCATACTTTTCTCATGGGTTGAAATTCCCCAAGACCAAGATGTGAAAATTTGCATTAAGGAATAAATAAAAGTATATATTAAGCAAGGATGAAGCCAAAAATGATCATTAGCAACAACTCTGCTAAAGTAAGCAAAGGTTTAAAATTTGCTGAGTCTGAGGTCCGGGACCTATTGATTAAACATTGGGACCATTGACATTTAAACTGTAAAATTCTGATGGGCCTGCCATTTATTACCATAATAACACAAATTTCTGGAATAACATGGTTTTTACAGGAAAACATGAGCTGATATGATTCCAATATCAAATGAAAATAATTATTCTGCATAACTGTTTTGCACTACCGTTAGGGGGTACCACATGGTACGGCATCAAAACTCCAATGGACAGATTGATGGCCCTGGTTTTATATTAGATAATTACCCTTGTGAAGATGTGACCATGTGTGATGGTGACCCACTTCTATCCCTGGCATGACCAGGTCTCCTGGCAAATTCTTCATTTTTATGTCTTCTCTGTGGTGAGATAGACTGCTTTTTTCTAAATGGTGACTTTCTTCTGGGAGAAATTGACCTTCTACGAGGTGAAGCCGACCTTCTACGAGGTGGTGATTTTCTTCTAGGTGACAATGATCTTCTGGACTGTCTGCGCGGAGAATTGGGTCTGGGTGATCTTCTCCTAGGAGATCTATGACGTGAATTTGACCTTGACCTGTGCCTTCTAGAATCTGATATTTTTCTTCTCCTTTCTGCCGAATGTGACCTACTTCTTGACCTATAAAAAGATAAAACAACTTGATTATCCCTCTTCCTGTCAAATCAAATTTCAAAACAGCAGACAAGAGCAAATTGACTTTGACATTGGCAATGCATAATTTAAGTTAAACAACAGCAACAATAGCTTAAAATGTCACATACATGTACATTTTATGGTCATATCACATCATTAGTTGTTGGTGTTTTTATCTCAATAGTCAACTTCTGCATTTTGTTTACTTTACAAACATACAAGTATCTTAGTCTTATAACCATGAGTTGTCAGTTTCATTGAAAGGACTTATGGTTCAGGCTATTGGTAGAGGACACAAAAATGTTTGGCAGAAAGAGGGGTTTAAACAAAATTGCAATTTAGCATGTTCATAAATAGCCATTAAACCAATGGCTATCGAAATGTTTGGAAATATTTAGGGGGGCGGTGTAGAGGTGTGTGTGTGTATGTGATCATTCTAGTAGAGAAAATAACGGCGGCAAAAGTATTTCACTGATGGCGGGAAGCAGAGCCGTCAGTTCAGGATACAGAGGAAACCAGACTGCAGATTACTCAAAGAAAACCAAAAACATTTTGCAATTGAACTGACAAATTTTTTAATACTAAGAACTACTCGGATAGGATCTAAACCTTGGGTGTAAGAGGTGCTGTGATCTATAAGGAAGTAGTTACACAGATTTAAAAAGTCGAGAAGAACAAGAACATAGACGAAGCCAATCATAACTCCAGATGAGCATGACTTATATACTGACAGTGATTTTGTTTGCCTAAAAATACTACAGAATAAAGGTAGTTTAACCTGAGGAAAAATGACTAAATTTTCCCAATATGACCTCTATAAAATTCCCAGTACATCAGTGATATACTATCAAATTGAATATAGGTGTCCTTACCCACAAAATGTTAGATATTGTCACAATTTGCAATGAAAACTCTAAGCTATTGCTAACATGCCATTATCAGGCGCGGATCCAGACGGGGGCACACCCGGCCTGTGCCCCCCCTAAAATTATAGAACTAAATCTTGTTATTCTTAATAAGAATTCGTAAAATCCATAAAATAAAATTGCATTGTGTAAAATATAAATATGAATTAGCACACGGCTATGGAAGTGGTAAAGAAACGCCATTCTCACATAAACTTGAGAATATGTCTGAAGCGATACAAGAACGCTGACCGCCAGAGGGCGAAAATACCCCCTCTGGCGGTCAGCGTTCGACTTCACTGAAGTGGTACACCCATTGAATCTCACATAAATGTGAGAATATGTATGAAGCTATAAAAGAACGCTGACCGCCAGAGGGGGTATTGAATACACCCTCTGGCGGTCAGCGTTTGACTTCACTGAAGTGAAAGAACGCTGAAGTGGTAAAAGAACGCCGGCGAATGACTTTGTGACTCCGAAAGTCTGATCTGGATGCACTTCGTGTTAGTCGCATAGTTCTTGTCACTTATTATTATTCAGAGTTTTCTGAGATTAATTTTTAAACTGAGTTACGCATCATTTAATTTGAAAACATTACTGAGTGACGAGATATTGTTGCATTATTGCCATAGTTATCCCACGTATATTACTTCAAGTCTTGTATTTAACAAAATACTAAAATCAAATAAAGTATAATATTAAAGATGACTTCATTCCATTTTGATCATTTTACCAAAATATACAATCAGCTTTTATCAGCAAGTTCAAAAGGCTGGCAAACATTTAAATTTGCAGTTAATTTTCAAACGCAATTCATTAAAAGAACACCCCTGCCATCTCCATTGCAAAATGTCAAAATTCCATCCATAGAAGATGTTGTCGCAAGGAGTCTTTATCCACCTGACGCACCTAGCGATTTAACTCCAGTTAAAGTATATGGTGACGGTAATTGCCTTTTCAGGTCCATTTCATTAGCCTTATATGGGTCTGAATCGCATCACATCGAATGCCGTGTTCGAACTATAGTTGAATTAACATCAAATTTTCATCTATATTGCGATGAAAATACTTATAAAAAAATGCTTGGCACAAGTGAACCTTGCATTGATTATATTATTATGTCATCCGCCAGTGATGAAAATGTTGTTTTTGGCAATGTTCATAAAATTCTTGAAAGGGAAATTCTCAAAACCATCAAAAGTGGAACATATTGTTCTGTTGTTCATCTTTTTGCACTTGCAAATGCATGTAAAATACCTGTGCAAAGCATTTATCCAAGAGTGAATAATCCTGCTATCAACAGAAATATTAATAACGGGATAATTAAACCTCTCTCTGAAAACAAAGATCCTGATACTATTCTTCACATCATGTGGACTCACATAACAAATAACGATTTTGAAAACTGGGAGCCAAATCATTTTGTACCATGCTTAAATTTGACAAAAAGCAAAATTTGCAATGAATATTCTCCAAATGATCAATTATCTGATTTATCACGTGAAGACACATCAAGCACAATCACGTTCCCATGTATAAAGTCAAATCCATTTGACACTTGCCACATTACAGAATCACCTTCGGATGATTCCAAAAAGTTTTCAAACCTCTGCACATCTTCCTATGGTCCTGATGATTTACCCTCTGAAGGGCCATGTACAAGTGAAAAGGACATATCGGATTACACATCTCCAAATGCGAAATTTTCAGATGGAGATATTGAGTACGTGATTGAAAACAGAAAACCAAGTCAAGTCTATAAATTTCCTCCAAAGCAGTACAAATTAAAATCGCGAAAGTGTGGGTTTGTAAACAGATCTTGTCTTCATGAATGGTTCTTGAAGTTTGACTTCATTGCATATTCCAAAAAGTGTGACGGCTTGTTTTGTTTGGCGTGCGTCTTCTTTCCTGATACTTCACATCGTCGTCCAAAAAAATTAATATCAGAATCATATCAAAACTGGAAAGATGCACAGGCCGACCTTTCATCTCATTCTACTTGTGATTATCATAAAAGTTCGATGGCAAAGTTACTTGCCTTTAAAACTACAAACAAAAATCCAGCAGCACGAATTGATGTTTCAATATCTGACTCAAATTCCTTCACCGTGTCAAGAAACAGGGAAATATTGAAATCAATAATTAAATGTTTAGAATTTTGTGGTAGACAAGGCATTGCATTACGAGGGCATAGAGATGATGAAACATCATCTAGTTTTAATCAAGGCAATTTTAAAGCACTTTTAGATTTGCGAGTTAATGCTGGTGACAAAACTATTGAAAACCATCTAAAAACATGCGCAAAGAATGCTCGCTATACTTCTAAGACTGCTCAGAATGAGCTACTGCTTTGTATAAAAGAATATA
Source organism: Anadara kagoshimensis (assembly GCA_021292105.1). Classification (NCBI taxonomy): domain Eukaryota; kingdom Metazoa; phylum Mollusca; class Bivalvia; order Arcoida; family Arcidae; genus Anadara; species Anadara kagoshimensis. The sequence continues at coordinate 24,386,225 of CM037863.1, read as the reverse complement.
TTCAGTCTCTGATAGTTGACGAAATAAAGTCTCAACCATGTGGTCCATTTTATGGATATCAGTGTGATGAAGTAACGGACAGCAGTAATTGGGAACAGCTCGGATTAGTTGTCCGTTATACTCAAAACAACAAACCAATAGAGAGATTGTTGGAATTTGTCTCTTGTGAGAAGATAACTGGAGAAGCTATTTGCAATAATGTTGTTGAGTGTCTCACCAAGTTAGGCCTTGACATACAAAATTGTCGATCACAAACAATGGATGGGGCTGGTAACATGGCAGGCAAGCATTCTGGTTGTGCTGCGAGATTTATTCAGTTGTCACCCAAGGCTTCTTACTTCTACTGTTGCAGTCATGATCTTAACTTGGCTCTTTGCAAAGCTTGTAATGTCAAAGAAGTCCATCTTATGCTAGACACTATTAAACAGATCGGCATATTCTTTAAATACTCCCCAAAGCGGAGCAGACGACTAGAAGCCGTAATTGACTCGTGGAATATGTTGCATCAAGATAATGCGAAGAAGAAAAAGAAAATAAAGTTGTTCTGTCAGACACGCTGGGTTGAAAAACATACAACACTCATAGAATTTCACGAACTGTACGAGTGCATTCTGGAGTGTTTGGATAATATATCCATGAGAGAGACTGATTGGGACACGAAGACATCTGGTGAAGCGTATGGTCTTATGAAGAAAATTACTGACTCGGTTTTCATAGTGGCATTTAACACGGTCATCCACTTCTTTGGATATATCAGAGGTTTAAGTGTTCAGCTTCAAGGTACCTCTCTTGATGTCATTCAGGGATATGGAATGGTTTCTCATGTACGTAATGTTATAAGTGAGGCAAGAAATAATACAAGGGAGTTCGAGTCCCTTTTTGAAACCTGTGTCGTAATGGCAAACAAAGCAAACACAACAATTTCAATTCCTAGAATATGTGGTCGTCAAACCCAAAGGTCCAATATTTCTGCAAACTCTCCATCTGAATATTATCGCCTAAATATATATCTTCCTTTTGTAGATTCATTAAATCAGCAACTATCCTTGAGGTTTAATGACCTCACACATAAAGCAGTAAAAACTTTAAATCTCCTTCCCAGCAATCTAGTCAATCTAGATCAACAAACTACTGAATCTATCTTAGAATTATTCCAGTCTGACATGCCTTCACCTGACAATTTTTCCAAAGAAATCAAACTTTGGAATCAGACATGGAGAAATGAAGAAAAGAAACCAAGTTCTATTACCGATACTCTACAGAGCAGTGTGTTTACTCCAAAAATGTTCCCAAATATCAATGTTATTCTGCATCTGCTACTTTTACACTCAGTTACAACAAGCGGAGTAGAACGATCAAACTCTTCTTTGAAATATGTAAAAAGTGCTGAAAGGAGTACCATGGGAGAGGACAGGTTCAATGCCTTAGTTCTCTTATTTGTTCACAAAGATATACCTCTTAACCTAGATGAAATCGTGGATGCATATGCTAGAAAACACCCTAGAAAAATGATTTTCTTAAATCCTCTGAGTGAATCTGAAAATTAAAATCTGAAGACCCCAAAAATCCCACTTGCCAATGTCGCAACCATCACCTGCTCCTTCCTCAGCACACTAGTTAGTATACAACACGGGATATGAACTGCTTTACAGAGCCTTTGTCCCCAAACACAATTTAAAAATTTGTCAGTGTGTCCCCCCCCTAACATAGAATCATGGGTAATGTAAGGTTAATTTAAGGTTAATAAGTGTGCCCCCCCCCAACATAGAATCCTGGATCCGCCACTGATTATGCATTATTTCAGAACTTCAAATTTTGCCAATTTAAAAGGCAGAGGGTATCTGTAGTTTTTAAAAATGCAACAAAATTACTGACTGAATTTCAAGTTGATCTGTGTTGTATGAGTGTATATCATTTAATAGTAGACAATCATTAATTTTAGTGCAAAGGTAAAATGTTCAAATTAAACATTTTAAATAAAATTCAAATTTCATCAAACCATAAGTTATATGCAGCAACAAAAATGTTGTTATTCAAAATGCATGAAATTACTTTTGGAAATTTCATTTTTTACTATTAACAGCAGAAATTATTCCATTTGGGCAAGAAGGATTGATTGATTGTGTCAACCTGTTTCGTCCGTGATCTCGTCTGTGATTCCCCCCCCCCTGAAAGGACTCCTAGACTTTCATTTCTAAATGCCGAGTCCTTGCCACTGCTTGTCAAAAGAACATTCATTACCTATTTTCAAATTTTGTTCAGACCCTAGCCAGGATTAGAACCCAGGACCTCCCTCATATATATGCACACTACCAACTGGGCTAATGTAGTCGTTCAGGGCAAGAGTTCTGACCTGTAGAAGGAGATACAAAGCAATGATGGAGCATAAAACGGAATTTTTAGCAAAGAATCGGACCATGTAAGTGATTGATTTATTAAGTTGTATCTATCCCATTGAAAATCTGTAAAAATATTGGCGTTTTTGCTTTCTCTGACAACAAACAGACTACAGAGCTTCAGAAATTTAAGGAACGATGATCACCTGTGCTAAATAATTTATTTGCTTTGAAATAAAAATTAAAAGACAAGGCTTTAAAAACCAGTTACCGTCTGTTGTCACGCCTAGGTGGACTTCTTCGTCGATTCAGTGGCATCGCTGATGAAAATTGACTTCTTGTGGAAATCTCGTCAAAAGGGCATGGAGGACGCCATGTCAGATTACGTTGACTGTTTTGTATTTGCCACTTTTGATGGAGCACCATAATTTGTGATTACAGTCAGAAGTCCTATACACTATCTTCGTATTAATGGTGTTTCTGTATAATTTTAAATGCACAATTTAAGATATGTTTACAAATGGTGTTACTTTGATAACACTATACCAGATAACAAAATCAAATTATAAATAAAATTTTACACCAATGTTAATTTTACAGCTCTAGACGGCCGTTTCTCATCAGTACTTGGGTGCTTGAAAGAAAGTTGAATAATTTTAAAACAGCTTGACTATTTCTAGCAGAGTAAGTTAAAATATGAATTCGTGAAATCGTTCATAGTACCGATGGCCGTGCGCGTAACGTGTTTGGTAACCGTCTATAATAATTATATTGGGTTTATGTGCGCTCGAACCCGGGTTTCTTATTGTTTTTTGCCTATTTTTTTTTCTTAAGTATATGATCATTAGTTACCTACTTAAATTTGTCACTTATCAAACAAATACAATGTTTAAAATGGACATTTGATATAATCGAAAATGCGTTACCAGGCATGAAATTGAGATTCTAAGGCCACCAATGATCCAAAACAAAATTACAATTGAACAAATATTTATATACCGGTCATCATCATCATCATCATCATCATCATCATCATCATCATCATCATCATCATATTTAGCATAGTGAGTTTATCATCGTCACAGATGAGTATTAAATTACATTGTTAAAAATCAAAGAATACTTTTTCACACACTGATCAGTTGATGTAAAACGGTTAGAGTAAGATTAACATATGATAATTAGTGTTTAAAAAGGTGATTCATTGGCCAACTGGGAATATCTCTCTCTCTCTCTCTCTCTCTCTCTCTCTCTCTCTCTCTCTCTCTCTCTCTCTCTCTCTCTCCATTTAATTACGCCTACATAAATGTGTTGATATTTGTCTGTTTAGTTTGATTTAGAGGAGAATAAATTGTAGTCTTATAGTCTAAAACATACAAGTTGTGTTGTAGTCTTCAGTGGCGTAGCCAGAAAAGAATGACTGTAAGCCTGGTGCCAACACGTCCATGCTAGGGGTGTCTTGGAGGGGGCATGCTTCCCCTGAACATTTTTTTGGGGGAGGATTGAAGCGAGTTGGTGCGTTTTCTGCATTCTAAAACAATATTCATATGAGTAAAAATACAATTCAAATTCCGTTTTTGTCCGTTTTTTTTTATTATTATTTAAAGACAGTACAGCTAGAAGAAATATGCACATATTTTTGCTTGATTTTGATACATGTATTTTATGTCTACAGCTTATAAATACATTTAAAAAATTATCAAAAAGAAGTGCAAGCACACGATCATTGGCTTATATGCAGGCTACGCCACCGGTCTTATACAGTATATAACACGTTCAATTGAGGTTCTCCGGACATTGCGGGAAGTTACAAAGACAACAACAACAATACACATTGAACCCGGAAAACCCAAAGTAAGGTTTCCGAGAAATAACAATGCACTTGCTGACATTGGTTGAACTTTGTTGTAATAACAGGATTTAAAACGAGAGGCGTTTTACATTATATCATTATCAAAATTAACAAGTTATGATTTAAAATTGAAGGTCAGTTTATATTTTGTAAATTTATTTGTATAGTGTCACCTGCAGCCGTACAGTTGGAAATGAAAGTAGGTGAGAGAGTTTCAACAACAGGTGGGATGTGAGGTCCAGCTTCTGTGTCATCCACGGCTGGAAAAGGTGTTTATTTCATTGCCAAGTTAGTATTTCAAAGTTTCTCTCTTATTCAAAACTCGATCCACGACTCTTTGAGACAAATTATATGAATAATTAAGGTACCTATGAATTAACACCCAGTGTTCAATATATGGAGTTCTAGGTTTCCACAAATTTAAAATAATTAGTAGCCAAATTTCCAAAATTTGTAAAAATATAGTCCTTTTTAAAGTATTTTTCCAAAAATTTGCTAAAAAGGTTACTTTTTGAAAGAATTCCTCAGAAATTAGTAGCCAATGGCGATTTTGGCTACCAGGAATGGAAACATAGGAGTTATTGTGGCCATTCTGACCCAGACCTTAAAAAATACCTGTAGCTATATTTCAAAAGGGTGTCGACATAAAAACAAACTTGGCCATTATATGTATTGGTTGGTTGAAGTGATTCATACTATCACATGTTTATGTGAAGAGTATTGCAGCCACAGACACTTAATTGTTTCTGGTATTTAAAAAAATAGCACTCTATACCTAAACATAATATGTTTAGTTATAGAATGTTAGTTTTTTTTAAATATCAGAAACAGACCAGTTGCATTTAAAAAATGGCGGATGTTATTACCACATATTTTTATACCGGTACAGTGTTCAATCTAGAAATTAGACACAGGGGGTCATGATGGCCCAGGCAACCTTTAACAGGGGGCCAATTCTTAAAGTAAGGGGTTAATGCCTAATGACGAAGGACACAACGTTATGTTAACCCAAAGACAACGATTTCACATCTTTAATATCGTAAATAAGATGACAGTAAGTATTGTAATGATAATCAGACAATGAAAAACACAAAGCAGTAGTCATGCATTGTTTATTTTCGTCATAATTTAGCAACTTCTTGTAATTTGTACCGCTAACCAACCATGATGAAATTTACGTGCAACCGCAACACCTGCATGACGATGCCGACGATTGCTGATGTTTCATCGTCATTTTGTGGGATGGTTTTTAATTAGATTTTCGCTTGTTTTCCCCCTTGCAAAACCACACTTCATAATCAGAAACAAACATACTAATCCATATTCGAAATCGCAATCCAGAAGCAAAGTAAAAACTTTGGAACTGACAGCTGAACTGTCACGCTTCCAATCTCTTTGATGACTAAATAATCAACATTACTTTGGCGCTTGAAAACGAGTGTCTACGACTTCCTTACATAAAGCGCACTACTAACAAAGACCACCACAGAAAACTATGACATCATATATTTTTGTGTGATTACATATTGTGATAAACAATACTGGGACGATCTTGGAAGATAAAAATTCAACGCGCCCGTTTCGGCCCGGGGGATCGTACCCAGCGCGTCAAACTGACAAAAATCGCGGGAATGCCGCAATGGCGCGCTCTAGATTGAACACTGCCGGTATATAACCATATGCATTTAACTTCATACATCGATTGAATAGGATTAAATAGTCCAATTTTGAATTAAAATTTTATTGATATTTTTCCAAAAAGTTGCTGTCTAAATGATTGATGATCAATCTTTGATCGTGATGAACTGCAAAAAATGATCTGTATGACAAAAACAAAATGGCAGATCTAAAACCGTTTTTTTGTCAAAATAATCTATTATTTGACCCAAATATGACAAGTTTCTATTAAATATACTTTAATTATCACTAAATTGATGTATTTATAGCCAGTCATAAAGTTATAAAGCCCATGTACATGTATACTATAAAATACGGGTATAAAAATATGTGGTAATAACACATTTGTTATTGACATATACAGGGCAATAACCACTTAGTTAAAAAATACCCATGGTATTTTAAAAGAATATTCTTTCTTATATGACAAGAATATTTTTAAATTTTATAATGAATCTAGACCCTGTGATTGCAGCCTCACTTCAAAGTGCTAACGGCACTCAGTGATGCTTAACTAGATAACCATGCTTTAGTAGGACACTCTACCAAAATCAGCTAAAGGTTCACCCATAGATATGTACAGTTGGTAAATACACATGGAAATGATACCATACATGTCAGCTTTGAAAACTATTATGACAAAAAACATAGAAGCAGGCTAATATTCTCCAATACTCAATTGATAAGAGATCAGACCTAGTCCAAAATTCGAAAAGTATGTTTTGAAATCTGAATTTTTACTTCAGGGCAAATTGGCTCCAGTTGCAACAACAACATTTGCAAAAAAAAATTATCTTATGTAACAAAAGTGGTTGGTTGATTGTAGCTAATTGGCTAATTGGTTGGTTGAATATAGGTATTTGATTGGCTGATTGTCTCTTTTTGATTGGTTAATTGGAGCTATTTGATTGGTTGATGGTAACAAATTGATTGGTTAAATGGTGTTGTATGCTTAAGGTAAAATTATTGCACTTATATAAAGAAGATCTCGCATCTCGGGATGCTGGAGAAATATTGGAGCACTCTGAGAAAATCACTAGCCATTGCAATTGACGGATTACCAGCCACACCCACAATGTTCCGACAAAGGCCGCCATCACAGTACCAAAGCAGCGTCACGGCAACTAATGACGTACTAGTGTCAGTGACGTCATTAAATGGCGCAAATCAGGCAGAGTTTTCATTCTTTTTGCGTGCAATTCAAGCATGCCAGACCTTTGTTGGAACATAGTGGGCGTGGTCAGCGATACATCAATTATAACTAACTGACAAACTTTGGAACATTAGGATAGGCCCAAGCTTAAGAGAACCTATAGACTGAAAGACACTGCATGGCCACTAAGGTTTAAATATGAAGTAAAGGGACATTTAAAAACTTTCTAAACAAACAGATGATCTTATTAAAGAAGTTGTCTCTCTGACAGAATTTACTGTATACTGTAGATCACTTATTTTTTCGCGAGTAGAAAATTTCACGTCAAGACCATCTTGGCCTTATTCGCGAAAATTTTAATTCGCGTTTTGGAATCTTATTGAATAAAACATATGTATGGCAACAGAGAAAACCTGTGTGCTGGAAATATTCGTGTGATATTTGAATTCGCGAATGGAATGAGTCGCGAATTTACGTCAAAATAAATCTCTCGTGAAATAAAAGTAATCTACAGTATTAGTCAAAATTTTGGTTGAAATATGAAGCAAAAGGACAAAAAATTGGCCGTAATAAACAGGTGGGTTTTTTTTAAAAGAGGTGGTCTCTTCAACAGGTTTTACTGTGCAAGACCTTTTGCTTTTATTTTTGGCAGGTCCTATATGAAGTTTTGAAAGTCCAATATCATCATTGAAAGGTCCATGTTCAATTATGTTATATAGAAAAAGTTAAAAGATTATCCTGGTAAAAACATTAAGTTAATCAGACTTTTACAGTTTAAATATCAAGGGTCCCTAGATAAATCACTAGTTCTTGGACCTCAGACCCAGGAGATTTTGAACCCCTGTGCCTATTGATTTTTTAAAACGTATGTGATTTCTTTTATATTTAAGGAAAAGAAAACATCAGGCAGATTATTAATTATTATCTAACAAAGATATAAAAGAGGAATGTCTGGGGTTCCTCTGTTAAACAGTCGTCAGTCAGACTTCAGCTTTGATGCAAATCAAAACCATCAGATTGGCCCCACAACTTCTGAAGGTTCTCCAAACAGTTCTAATGAGCTAAATATACATCATGTGGTAGACACTGGTAGTGCTCCGGTAACCATGGGTAACAATAACAATAGAATATCCATAAGTTTACAAAACAATGCTGCCATGGTTACAGAGATTAAACTCCATGGGTACGATTCATATATGGCAACAGCAGAAGATATGAACTTACCGGTTCAGGAATTGATTAAAAAAATCTTCAATAGTCCAGGGTCACAGTTCAAAGAAATTGGACCATCAGCTTTACAGTTATTTGGTATTGCGAGTTTAGACCAAAAACGAAAGTGTAAATGTATTTGGAAAAACCCCAAAGTGTCGCTTGCTAGCAGCAAAAGCAGCCTTGATACTAGTTCATCATCTTTATATTTGCGAATTCGATTTATTCCCTCCAAAACGCGAGTGGATAAATTAAAAATTCTAGGGAAGGAGATTATACATTATTTGTTTCATCAGTGTAAAGATGATTTTATCAAAGACCGATTTACATACCTTCACGGAAAAGAAATAAGTGCAGCGAAAGCTCGTGGCTTAGCCGTCGTCGACGTGGCAATAACTTCTAGAATTCAAAACAAACCTGCTGACAAAGTTTTAAAGAACGATTTGAAGAATTTCTTACCAAGGAGAGAAAGGGTGAAATATTGGAAACAATATAAATTAAAAGAAAATATGAAGCCGCATCTTTTGAAATTTGAAAATCAGCCGTTAGAATTGGAAGAGATGATGGTGGGTTACATCACTGATGTGTTACAGGAAGTGATGGAATACACCATCGAGGAATATGATGCATACTATAAAACAATGGAGATGAGAGACAAGAAAAAAGTGAAAATCCTTGTGGACATCCATCATGAACCATCTGGGATCAGAATAGATCAGGTATCATCCATAAATAACTATACAAATTTCTCTTGTGCCATTAGTTTATATATAGCATAATACATACATGTTATATACACAGTATGTATGTACAACCCTCAGTATCAGGTCAAGTCCTGTTTCATAGCCGTATCACTAGGAGTCACGCTTGGGAGACCTGATACGAAGGGTTGTACATACACACTGTGTATATGATATTTTTATCTAACATTTCCAATTAGGTTATTTAAAATGATAAAAAACAATACTTTATGTGAATAAAATACATTTTACCACAGAAAACCACTGAACTATGTTATGACATGTTCTGTAGTAATGACGGCATTGTTTCCATTTGACAAATCGGAAATTCCCCAATGACGTCACAATGAGAAAGTGCACATGTACTTTACTGCCAATGTTGTATAACCACAGTGTTGTGATACAAGATCCTGTATCATGCCTGTTGGATAAAACTTGTATTTTGTCAAATTAGATAGAAAAAGATAAATGGTGGGATCCATATCTGACCAAGACACCCAAATCAGACCATGGCATGTGGAAAAAATATAATTTTCCAGGGATTTTTCTTGGTATCCACAGGGTCCAGTAAAGGGACCCATTCCCATTGCAAAACAACATACATTTTTTCCAATTCTGTAGTAAAAAAATTCCCAATTAGCTATGTTTATCAATTTTTTGAGAGAAAAAATTTCACAAGATCATCAACATCATATTCCGAGGATATCTCGTTCTGATAACGATTTCAATCTATATTAACCCACATTTTGCTGGATGATTTATATAGAGACAAAAGAGACAGCGCTTTTTTGCTGTGAACACCGATATAATTTTTTCAATTACCAGTATTTTAGTGGTCTAGAATTTCTAATATGTTGTTGTGATTTTTCCCAAAATTACATTTTTGTTGAGCATTTTCCCAATTTCATCCCAAGGTCCTTTTCCCAAAAAGGTCAGAAAAATCCCTGTTTTCAAGATAAAATCATTATTTTAGCTGATAAACACTCAGCTTTAGTAGACTGATGATTGCAATAGTTTGACTTTTATTTTGTACAGATTTTTAGTCTGAAACAGAGCTGTCAACCTTATTTTGTGTAATTGCATGTCTGACAGTTAAAGTCTGTCCCGAGCCAATAGGCCCATCAGGCCGGAGCTTAGCCCGGTTTCGATGGCGTTAAGCGACTGAGAGTACAAGACTCTCCCCCAAATGGGATGCCGGTCCATCCCAGGGTTAACCCCCAGCATTTTGCTGGTACTCATTTATTTTTCAGCTGAGTGAACTGGAACAACGTGAAATTAAGTGTCTTGCTCAAGGACACAACACATCGCCCGGTCCAGGGATCGAACCCACAACCTTCGAATCATGAGTCCAACGCCTTAACCACTAGGCCACACGCTTTCATGTCTGACAGAGCTCAACCCAATTAAGGTGAATACAGTATATGGGCATGGTGATTTTGTGATTTTTCACTCGCTACTGGCACAAAATAAATCCTGATTACACCCTTAGTCCACCTGTGTAATAACTCAAATTTGCCGTTATTACATGTGGATTTGAGTGGCGATGAATGAACACTGCAAATTTCCAAACTGTACGGTCATTTGCGGGTCAGTCCCCTTCTTAGCAGGTCAGTGGGAAATCACATATAAATGCGGGTTTGACCAGGGCGTTGCGGGTCAGTTGCCAGCACAGCTCTAATGATGTGAAAAGTTTCAAAGATGTTTAATAATTTAACCTGTTTGTGTTATATAGATTATGTTCATTATTTCCTTTTAAGGACCATTTTGCCAAAGTAGAAGATATTAAGTCTATTAATATGAGACCAAATTACCATGAAAAAGATCATAGCTGGATTGTACATATGGACAGGTCCTCTGGTTGTTCCAAGGTAAGATTCTAAAATCAGGATTATCAATCCTTATTTAGGAGTTGAGTTGAGTTATGTAGTGTCCCAGTCAAGAATATTTCACTTATATCGATACATTGCCAACTATAGGTGAGGGTGCAGAAATTTTTCCTGTACATTGCACTGATGGCATTATACAGCAGGGTTCGTTATCATGCCATGCCAACCATGGCATGGGACCCCATTTATTTTAAGTTTCCATCAGAAAGAACCATTACTCTTATTTCGTAAATAGGGCCCAAAATTGAACCATTCCTGAAGTTTTAAGTACCAGGATGGTTTACGACAGCACTGATAAATGTTGTTCACAAAAACAAAGTCCTGAACAGGCAGGCAGTTCTAAGATTTATTAAACTTTGACAGTTCTTGTTGAAGGTTAAATACCCGGTAGTAATTTTAACATGACCCGCGTTTTCCTTCATATGAAAACAGGAAGAGAGCCCAGCCTGGTATAACAAACGATATACCCATGCTTCTGTTTTAATTACGTACTCCCTTGCTTATCTTGTGATGTCATGCTATGTGCCGTGAACAATGGTTGTGATGTAATTTTCATTCATAAAATCATAATTTTGATTCATAAAATGGTTTATTGCAGTGGAGGTAACCTCAACAGCCAACCTTTTTGCAAATGAATAGTAAAATGTACTACTGAGGAAAGAGTTAGCAGCCTTTATTCAAATGATTTGATTTACGCTCGTAAGTCATATTAGAATGTTGTTCATGTTTTACTTTCAGGAGATCACATTTGAGAATGAAGACATAGCTACCTCTTTTGTATCTGGTATTGATGGATATTATCGACTTATAAATGACTATTACTTCAGTCCATGCCACGAGGTGGAGCCACCATCTTTAGAGGAACTCAAGTCACTCAAATGTTTTGGTCCAATTGAGTAAGTATTTTACCTATAGCTAGTAATGTCTCGATGTAAGTGAAATATTTTTGACTATGACCTAAATCCCCATTCAATTGATTAATCAATTCTTTATTTGATTGCTAAAAAGCGCATTCGTTTGAATTTAAAGAAAAACCCAAAACTACAATCTTGGGTACATGTACTATTATGGAAAAAAATTGATTATGTGAAAAACTCGATGTATAACTGATTAGCATACTGAAATTTGATTGGTTTAATGATTCCAGATGATAACCTTTTTACGATTAATTGGCAACAGGGCACGGAGTTCTCACTGGGTCATTTTAGGGCTGATATTCTACCCCATTCACAATTCAAAATCTATGGCTTTCTACAATCATTTTGCCAATTTTCATAATTTTAAAAATTTCAGCTTTAAAAACAGTTTTCTTTAGTTTTATATCACATTTTCTTTTTTCACAACTTTGACCATTTCGATGCTTATTTTCACAATTACAAAAGCCCTGCCCCATTCACATAAGAGTGAGAGAGACCCTTGGGACTACAAAAATCCTGAATGTTAACACACATCAAATTTTCTAAATGTACTTATCAGAATAGAGTATTTCAGACAATTTGGTAATGAGTAAATCCTTGTTATAATGCCCCTTGATAACTTAGCCACCCAGGGCGGATCCGGGTTTTTGAAAGGGGGGGTTGAGAATTATCCAGGATTTTTTTAAAGGGGGGTTGAGAATTATATCAATGGTATGTGCGAGCGCCGAAGGCGCGAGCTTCCAGAAACGAGGGATCTAGGGCAGAGCCCCGATGGGGCCAAGAAAATAATTTTAATCAGTCAATAGCTCTCTCTCTCCTCTCTCTCTTTTAATTTTTCAAAGGGGGGTTGCAACCCCCGCAACCCCCCCCCCCCCCCCCCCCCCTTAAATCCGCCACTGCCACTTCACTTATTCTCACACTAACTAGAAGTCCCTACATCCTATTATTCTGTCTCTGTCATCTCAATTTATCACCAAACCCTCTTTAATGCTGAAATTTGATAGATCAAATGGTGTTAGTGAACTAAGGTTTTACTGTACATAAGGCTGGTTGTTGTAGACAGGTGCTCTTTATGAAAAGGTGTACACTTTACACAGGTACTGTAGATTACTTTGAATTTCAGAGTATCACATTTCACGTTGTGGTACGAATATGTAAATTCATGACCACAATTCATGTAAATATTAAAATTTACGATCATTAGACACAGAGTTCGCACAGAACTTGAAAAAGTCATGGAATTGAGATTTTGCCTTGAAAAGTCATGGAATGTTGTAACATGTCATGGAAAAGTCATGGAATTTGAATTTTAATTAAAAAAACTTCAATTTAATCTGAAACTAAAGCAAAATAAATATTATAAAACTGTTTCTGACTTCGTGAGATACAGTTTGGTCCAAATAAACCCCAAGACGTGAAACAGTAAAATTTCTGCACCCGACTTGTAGTTTACAATCGAATGTAAACTTCCGCCTAATGTGATTTGTATTGTAAACGCATGGTTAATCAAACTGTAAGTTAATTTCCTATAATATATGCCATTGTATGGCAGTAATTGTGTCCTGGAAAAAGATGAAAATGTCCTGGAAAAGTGATGGAAAAGTCATTAAATTTTCATTGGCAATGGCTGTATGAACCCTGAGACAATTTTGTCCCTTTCTTAAGACGTTTTGTCATGTTATATATTACTTCCACGACATAAATGATTGTTGGCATGTGTTGCAATTTGGCTTTTTTAATTTTCGCCATTCTGGGACTATTCACGTTATATATGAATTCTCATCAGAAGGTTCTCACAAAATTACTTGTTAATAAATCTCTTGCAATAAAAAACAGTATCTACAGTATGTTATAACTGTATTTTCAGGGACGGGCTTGCGATACAAAAGTTACGCAGACAGGATTTATCAACTGAAGATTTTTATATTCTGACGCAAAGTTTTCAAAATTTTGATCAGTATGTGTTACATTTTACTCATAACCGGCAAGTACATAAACGGATATTAATGCTTAAACCTGGGAAAAGGTTCTGCATCAAAGACAATGAGGAACAAGTGTTTGAAGATATCCAAAGTTTGATGAGATTCTTGTCATCGGAAAATCCCTTATTACCAACCAAAATCCCAAGAAGGATTGGTCGGCCTAACATAGGTAATGTCATCAAACTTTTAATTACATATACATGTATATAAGGGTCACCTGCCCATAAAGGCCACTTTTACTGGTTCCCTTGGGTGGCCTTTATAGACAGGTTTGACTGTATATAAGGGTCACCTGCCCATAAAGGCCACTTTTACTGGTTCCCTTGGGTGGCCTTTATAGACAGGTTTGACTGTATATAAGGGTCACCTGCCCATAAAGGCCACTTTACTGGTTCCCTTGGGTGGCCTTTATAGACAGGTTTGACTGAATATAAAGGCCACCTGCCTATAAAGGCCATTTTTAGCTCACCTGACCGAAGGTCATGTGAGCTTATGGCATAGCGCAGCGTGTGTATGTGCGTGTGTGTGTGTGCGTGTGTGCGTCGTTAACACCTATTTTCGACTTCTCCTCTGAAACTACTAGACAGTTTTTGATGAAACTTTGTCAGAAGTATATATGGGCCGGTGCAATTCAGATTTGTTCGTGGCGTTGCTATGGCTACCATAACTAGGTCAAGGTGACCTAGGGGTGCAAAAATCTTAAAAAATCTTCTTCTCCGAAAGTACTGATTGGAGAAAAAATCTGATGTGATATTTGGCTTCTCTAGGGTCTTAAGCCTATAGTTTGTTCATTTGTAATATTCGGATAAAAAATAGGTTACGCGTTTTTGCGTTTAATTTTGAAAAAATCGTAAAATAGCTTCAAATTGTTATAACTTGACTATTTGACCAGATAATGACATGGGGTTTTCAGTTTTGACATCTTCTTGTTAGTATCTTCAAAATGAGGTCAAGGTCGATTGTGAAGGTCGTGACCTAATTTTTTTTTACCTCTAATTATAATTATTATCTCGAAAACTATAAACTTTTGTATAGGCATGTATATTAGAATTTTGTAGGTATCTATACAACGATCATTTTGATGTATAGAAAAAGGTCATGGGTTCAAAGGTCAAGGTTACAGATGCGAAACAATACCGAAATGGTTAATTATCTCGAAAACTATAAACATTTTGTATAGGCATGTATATTAGAATGTTGTAGGTATTGATACAACGAACATTTTGATGTATAGAAAAAGGTCATGTGTTCAAAGGTCAAGGTCACAGATGTGAAACAATACCGAAATGGTTAATTATCTCGAAAACTATAAACATTTTGTATAGGCATGTATATTAGAATGTTGTAGGTATTGATACAACGATCATTTTGATGTATAGAAAAAGGTCATGGGTTCAAAGGTCAAGGTCACAGATGTGAAACAATACTGAAATGGTTAATTATCTAAAAAACTATAAACTTTTTGTATAGGCATGTATATTAGAATGTTGTAGGTATTGATACAACGATCATTTTGATGTATAGAAAAAGGTCATGGGTTCAAAGGTCAAGGTCACAGATGCGAAACAATACCAAAATGGTTAATTATCTCAAAAACTATAAACTTTTTGTATAGGCATATATATTAGAATGTTGTAGGTATTGATACAACGATCATTTTGATGTATAGAAAAAGGTCATGAGTTCAAAGGTCAAGGTCACAGATGCAAAACAATATCGAAATGGTTAATTATCTCGAAAACTATAAACTTTTTGTATAGGCATTTATATTAGAATGTTGTAGGTATTGACACAACAATCATTTTGATATATAGAAAAAGGTTATGAGTTCTAAGGTCAAGGTCACATATGCGAAACAATAGGAAAATGTTTAATTATCTCGAAAACTATAAACTTTTTGTTTAGGCATGTATATTAGAATGTTGTAGGTATCGATACAAGGATCATTTTGATGTATAGAAAAAGGACATGGGTTCAAAGGTCAAGGTCACTGATGTGAAACAATACCGAAATGGTTAATTATCTCGAAAACTATAAACATTTTGTATAGGCATGTATATTAGAATGTTGTAGGTATTGACACAGCAATCATTTCGATGTATAGAAAAAGGTCATGGGTTCAAAGGTCAAGGTCACAGATGTGAAACAATACTGAAATGGTTAATTATCTAAAAAACTATAAACTTTTTGTATAGGCATGTATATTAGAATGTTGTAGGTATTGATACAACGATCATTTTGATGTATAGAAAAAGGTCATGGTTCAAAGGTCAAGGTCACAGATGCAAAACAATACCAAAATGGTTAATTATCTCAAAAACTATAAACCTTTTTGTATAGGCATATATATTAGAATGTTGTAGGTATTGATACAACGATCATTTTGATGTATAGAAAAAGGTCATGAGTTCAAAGGTCAAGGTCACAGATGCAAAACAATATCGAAATGGTTAATTATCTCGAAAACTATAAACTTTTTGTATAGGCATTTATATTAGAATGTTGTAGGTATTGATACAACAATCATTTTGATATATAGAAAAAGGTTATGAGTTCTAAGGTCAAGGTCACATATGCGAAACAATACGGAAATGTTTAATTATCTCGAAAACTATAAACTTTTTGTTTAGGCATGTATATTAGAATGTTGTAGGTATCGATACAACGATCATTTTGATGTATAGAAAAAGGACATGGGTTCAAAGGTCAAGGTCACTGATGTGAAACAATACCGAAATGGTTAATTATCTCAAAAACTATAAACTTTTTGTATAGGCATATATTAGAATGTTGTAGGTATTGATACAACGATCATTTTGATGAATAGAAAAAGGTCATGAGTTCAAAGGTCAAGGTCACTGATGTGAAACAATACCGAAATGGTTAATTATCTCGAAAACTATAAACTTTTTGTATAGGAATGTATATTAGAATGTTGTAGGTATCAATACAAGAATCATTTTGATGTATAGAAAAAGTTCATGGGTTCAAAGGTCAAAGTCACATGCAAAACAATACCAAAATGGTTAATTATCTCGAATACTATAAAATTTTTGTATAGGCATGTATATTAGAATGTTGTAGGTATTGATACACTGGTTATCATGATGTAAAGAAAAAAGGCTTGGGGTTTAGTATTTATGTGTTCTTTAAATCTATCAGCTAGCCATTAGTTATCAGGTGAGCGTATCAGGCCCATGGGCCTCTTGTTACTGGTTCCCTTGGGTGGCCTTTATAGACAGGTTTGACTGTATATAAGGGTCACCTGCCCATAAAGGCCACTTTTACTGGTTCCCTTGGGTGGCCATTATTGACAGGTTTGACTGTATATAAGGGTCACCTGCCCATAAAGGCCACTTTTACTGGTTCCCTTGGGTGGCCTTTATAGACAGGTTTGACTGTATATAAAGGCCACCTGCCCATAAAGGCCACTTTTACTGGTTCCCTTGGGTGGCCTCTATAGACAGGTTTGACTGTATTAAAGGGTCACCTGCCCATAAAGGCCACTTTTACTGGTTCCCTTGGGTGGCCTTTATAGACAGGTTTGACTGTATATAAGGGTCAACTGCCCATAAAGGCCACTTTTACTGGTTCCCTTGGGTGGCCTTTATAGACAGGTTTGACTGTATATAAGGGTCACCTGCCCATAAAGGCCACTTTTACTGGTTCCTTTGGGTGGCCTTTATAGACAGGTTTGACTGAATATAAAGGCCACCTGCCTATAAAGGCCATTTTTAGCTCACCTGACCGAAGGTCATGTGAGCTTATGGCATAGCGCAGCCTGTGTATGTGCGTGTGTGCGTGTGTGCGTCGTTAACACCTATTTTCGACTTCTCCTCTGAAACTACTAGACAGTTTTTGATGAAACTTTGTCAGAAGTATATATGGGCCGGTGCAATTCAGATTTGTTCGTGGCGTTGCTATGGCTACCATAACTAGGTCAAGGTGACCTAGGGGTGCAAAAATCTTAAAAAATCTTCTTCTCCGAAAGTACTGATTGGAGAAAAAATCTGATGTGATATTTGGCTTCTCTAGGGTCTTAAGCCTATAGTTTGTTCATTTTGTGAAATTCGGATAAAAAATAGGTTACGTGTTTTTGCGTTTAATTTTGAAAAAATCGTAAAATAGCTTCAAATTGTTATAACTTGACTATTTGACCAGATAATGACATGGGGTTTTCAGTTTTGACATCTTCTTGTTAGTATCTTCAAAATGAGGTCAAGGTCGATTGTGAAGGTCTTGACCTAATTTTTTTTTACCTCTAATTATAATTATTATCTCGAAAACTATAAACTTTTTGTATAGGCATGTATATTAGAATTTTGTAGGTATCTATACAACGATCATTTTGATGTATAGAAAAAGGTCATGGGTTCAAAGGTCAAGGTTACAGATGCGAAACAATACCGAAATGGTTAATTATCTCGAAAACTATAAACATTTTGTATAGGCATGTATATTAGAATGTTGTAGGTATTGATACAACGATCATTTTGATGTATAGAAAAAGGTCATGTGTTCAAAGGTCAAGGTCACAGATGTGAAACAATACCGAAATGGTTAATTATCTCGAAAACTATAAACATTTTGTATAGGCATGTATATTAGAATGTTGTAGGTATTGATACAACGATCATTTTGATGTATAGAAAAAGGTCATGGGTTCAAAGGTCAAGGTCACAGATGTGAAACAATACTGAAATGGTTAATTATCTAAAAAACTATAAACTTTTGTATAGGCATGTATATTAGAATGTTGTAGGTATTGATACAACGATCATTTTGATGTATAGAAAAAGGTCATGGGTTCAAAGGTCAAGGTCACAGATGCGAAACAATACCAAAATGGTTAATTATCTCAAAAACTATAAACTTTTTGTATAGGCATATATATTAGAATGTTGTAGGTATTGATACAACGATCATTTTGATGTATAGAAAAAGGTCATGAGTTCAAAGGTCAAGGTCACAGATGCAAAACAATATCGAAATGGTTAATTATCTCGAAAACTATAAACTTTTTGTATAGGCATTTATATTAGAATGTTGTAGGTATTGACACAACAATCATTTTGATATATAGAAAAAGGTTATGAGTTCTAAGGTCAAGGTCACATATGCGAAACAATAGGAAAATGTTTAATTATCTCGAAAACTATAAACTTTTTGTTTAGGCATGTATATTAGAATGTTGTAGGTATCGATACAAGGATCATTTTGATGTATAGAAAAAGGACATGGGTTCAAAGGTCAAGGTCACTGATGTGAAACAATACCGAAATGGTTAATTATCTCGAAAACTATAAACATTTTGTATAGGCATGTATATTAGAATGTTGTAGGTATTGACACAGCAATCATTTCGATGTATAGAAAAAGGTCATGGGTTCAAAGGTCAAGGTCACAGATGTGAAACAATACTGAAATGGTTAATTATCTAAAAAACTATAAACTTTTTGTATAGGCATGTATATTAGAATGTTGTAGGTATTGATACAACGATCATTTTGATGTATAGAAAAAGGTCATGGGTTCAAAGGTCAAGGTCACAGATGCAAAACAATACCAAAATGGTTAATTATCTCAAAAACTATAAACTTTTTGTATAGGCATATATATTAGAATGTTGTAGGTATTGATACAACGATCATTTTGATGTATAGAAAAAGGTCATGAGTTCAAAGGTCAAGGTCACAGATGCAAAACAATATCGAAATGGTTAATTATCTCGAAAACTATAAACTTTTGTATAGGCATTTATATTAGAATGTTGTAGGTATTGATACAACAATCATTTTGATATATAGAAAAAGGTTATGAGTTCTAAGGTCAAGGTCACATATGCGAAACAATACGGAAATGTTTAATTATCTCGAAAACTATAAACTTTTTGTTTAGGCATGTATATTAGAATGTTGTAGGTATCGATACAACGATCATTTTGATGTATAGAAAAAGGACATGGGTTCAAAGGTCAAGGTCACTGATGTGAAACAATACCGAAATGGTTAATTATCTCAAAAACTATAAACTTTTGTATAGGCTATATATTAGAATGTTGTAGGTATTGATACAACGATCATTTTGATGAATAGAAAAAGGTCATGAGTTCAAAGGTCAAGGTCACTGATGTGAAACAATACCGAAATGGTTAATTATCTCGAAAACTATAAACTTTTTGTATAGGAATGTATATTAGAATGTTGTAGGTATCAATACAAGAATCATTTTGATGTATAGAAAAAGTTCATGGGTTCAAAGGTCAAGGTTACAGATGCGAAACAATACCGAAATGGTTAATTATCTCGAAAACTATAAACATTTTGTATAGGCATGTATATTAGAATGTTGTAGGTATTGATACAACGATCATTTTGATGTATAGAAAAAGGTCATGTGTTCAAAGGTCAAGGTCACAGATGTGAAACAATACCGAAATGGTTAATTATCTCGAAAACTATAAACATTTTGTATAGGCATGTATATTAGAATGTTGTAGGTATTGATACAACGATCATTTTGATGTATAGAAAAAGGTCATGGGTTCAAAGGTCAAGGTCACAGATGTGAAACAATACTGAAATGGTTAATTATCTAAAAAACTATAAACTTTTTGTATAGGCATGTATATTAGAATGTTGTAGGTATTGATACAACGATCATTTTGATGTATAGAAAAAGGTCATGGGTTCAAAGGTCAAGGTCACAGATGCGAAACAATACCAAAATGGTTAATTATCTCAAAAACTATAAACTTTTTGTATAGGCATATATATTAGAATGTTGTAGGTATTGATACAACGATCATTTTGATGTATAGAAAAAGGTCATGAGTTCAAAGGTCAAGGTCACAGATGCAAAACAATATCGAAATGGTTAATTATCTCGAAAACTATAAACTTTTTGTATAGGCATTTATATTAGAATGTTGTAGGTATTGACACAACAATCATTTTGATATATAGAAAAAGGTTATGAGTTCTAAGGTCAAGGTCACATATGCGAAACAATAGGAAAATGTTTAATTATCTCGAAAACTATAAACTTTTTGTTTAGGCATGTATATTAGAATGTTGTAGGTATCGATACAAGGATCATTTTGATGTATAGAAAAAGGACATGGGTTCAAAGGTCAAGGTCACTGATGTGAAACAATACCGAAATGGTTAATTATCTCGAAAACTATAAACATTTTGTATAGGCATGTATATTAGAATGTTGTAGGTATTGACACAGCAATCATTTCGATGTATAGAAAAAGGTCATGGGTTCAAAGGTCAAGGTCACAGATGTGAAACAATACTGAAATGGTTAATTATCTAAAAAACTATAAACTTTTTGTATAGGCATGTATATTAGAATGTTGTAGGTATTGATACAACGATCATTTTGATGTATAGAAAAAGGTCATGGGTTCAAAGGTCAAGGTCACAGATGCAAAACAATACCAAAATGGTTAATTATCTCAAAAACTATAAACTTTTTGTATAGGCATATATATTAGAATGTTGTAGGTATTGATACAACGATCATTTTGATGTATAGAAAAAGGTCATGAGTTCAAAGGTCAAGGTCACAGATGCAAAACAATATCGAAATGGTTAATTATCTCGAAAACTATAAACTTTTTGTATAGGCATTTATATTAGAATGTTGTAGGTATTGATACAACAATCATTTTGATATATAGAAAAAGGTTATGAGTTCTAAGGTCAAGGTCACATATGCGAAACAATACGGAAATGTTTAATTATCTCGAAAACTATAAACTTTTGTTTAGGCATGTATATTAGAATGTTGTAGGTATCGATACAACGATCATTTTGATGTATAGAAAAAGGACATGGGTTCAAAGGTCAAGGTCACTGATGTGAAACAATACCGAAATGGTTAATTATCTCAAAAACTATAAACTTTTTGTATAGGCATATATATTAGAATGTTGTAGGTATTGATACAACGATCATTTTGATGAATAGAAAAAGGTCATGAGTTCAAAGGTCAAGGTCACTGATGTGAAACAATACCGAAATGGTTAATTATCTCGAAAACTATAAACTTTTTGTATAGGAATGTATATTAGAATGTTGTAGGTATCAATACAAGAATCATTTTGATGTATAGAAAAAGTTCATGGGTTCAAAGGTCAAAGTCACATGCAAAACAATACCAAAATGGTTAATTATCTCGAATACTATAAAATTTTTGTATAGGCATGTATATTAGAATGTTGTAGGTATTGATACACTGGTTATCATGATGTAAAGAAAAAAGGCTTGGGGTTTAGTATTTATGTGTTCTTTAAATCTATCAGCTAGCCATTAGTTATCAGGTGAGCGTATCAGGCCCATGGGCCTCTTGTTACTGGTTCCCTTGGGTGGCCTTTATAGACAGGTTTGACTGTATATAAGGGTCACCTGCCCATAAAGGCCACTTTTACTGGTTCCCTTGGGTGGCCATTATTGACAGGTTTGACTGTATTAAGGGTCACCTGCCCATAAAGGCCACTTTTACTGGTTCCCTTGGGTGGCCTTTATAGACAGGTTTGACTGTATATAAAGGCCACCTGCCCATAAAGGCCACTTTTACTGGTTCCCTTGGGTGGCCTCTATAGACAGGTTTGACTGTATTAAAGGGTCACCTGCCCATAAAGGCCACTTTTACTGGTACCCTTGGGTGGCCTTTATAGACAGGTTTGACTATATAAGGGTCACCTGCCCATAAAGGCCACTTTTACTGGTTTCCTTGGGTGGCCTTTATAGACAGGTTTGACTGTTTATAAAGGCCACCTGCCCATAAAGGCCACTTTTACTGGTTCCCTTTACTTTTTCAACAGTAAATATGCATGTTTATGTTCATTTAGTTTTTTTTCTTTTTAGGTGAAGCATGTGGTATGTTAAAACAACTCTTCATGGACGAAAAAGAAATTTTGGATGAGGAAGCGGAAAAAGAAACGTCGGCTAACAGTCTAAAGAAAATGCCAAGAATATTTCTGCCATCAGAATTTCACATTAATGAGCTTTTGAGTAAGTGATCAGAGATCACCTTGACTCCCATTTAAAATACAGTAAAACCTTGTTATAATGCCCCTTGATAACTTTGCCACCTCACTTATTGCCACACTATTTTGAAGTCCCTAAATCCATTTTGTTTATGTTTTTCTTTATCCGCCTCCCCCGATTTATCGCCAAACCCCTTTATAATGCCAAAATTTGACTGAACAAATGGTGGCAATGAATCAAGGTGTTACTCTACATGTACAGAGATTTTGTTTGCTTTAATTTACTACCTGACAAAGGCAGGTTCCCCAATGGAAAAAATACTATAAGAACCAATTATGAGTATCCATGTAGGATAGGGAAATCTCAACCGAGGTGTTAAACATTTCAGTCAGAAACGAGACTTACCAAGTCTTTGACCAAAAATGTTCAAACTCCAGGATTATTTTTCTTTCATTTTAATGACATATGACTTTATTTATTGTTTTAGATGTAGGTGACTTTACAGAGGTTCATAATGCTGTGTTAAATGATGATACTGCAGTGGCTGTTAAAGTTCTAAGACAAGTGAAACGAGAACAGATGTACAGATGTTTTGAAGTAAGCACACACACACACACACACACACACACACACACCACACACACACACACATGAACAGATGCACAGATGTTTTGAAGTAAGTACATATACAAACACACACATGAACAGATGAACAGATGTTTTGAAGTAAGTACATATATACACACACACTCTCAACTGGTCAACTGGGAAAATCTCTCTCTCTCTCTCTCTCTCTCTCTCTCTCTCTCTCTCAGGACTTTGTGACCTTCATCATTTCTAAATGCTGAGTGCTTGGCCAACCTATTTCAAGTCTTGTTCACACCCGGCCATGCCCCCCCCACACACACACACATACTAAATGAGCACTTAACAAACTGAGGTACCATAGTAGTTAAACAGTATGATGAAGGAGAGGTTATAGAACGGTATTTAACATTCCAGTCAAGATTTCAAGTACTTCACTTACGTAGGCGGTCAGCACTGAATGATGGGAAAACTGGTAAGCATCTATTTCCTCATTTAATCCATATTTTTATCCTATTTTTGACATTAAAACTTTTATTATTAATCATGTAAGCTTTGTATGTTCATATTTCCCTGTTTAACCCATATTTTATTCAGCTATTTTAAAACTCTTTATCATGAAGCAAAGTTACGTCAGTATTTCCGAATTTAACCAAAGTATTATTTTAGCCATTTCAAAACTCTACCAAAAACATCAGTTTTATGGGTCCACATTTTACTAATTTTACCTACAGTCTAACCTGCCTTAAAGACCACCTCTATATAAGGGCCACCTGCTTATAAAGGCCAGTAGAATTGTATCCCAATTGATTTTTATTCATATTTTTTTAACCTTCATATAAAAGCTACCTGCCCTTAAAGGCCACTTTTACCGGTTCCCTTGGGTGACCTTTATTATAGATGTAAAGGTTTGACTGCATATACTTATTTTACCCATGTGATTATTGTTTCAACCACATTGTTGGTCCACATTTCATAATTTATTCCATGTATTTTTTTCAGCCATTTTCGGGTCCATATTCATAGTTAAACCCATATTTTGTATTTTTCAGCCATTTCAGAACTCTATAACGAAGCATATCAGCTTTATGGGTCCACATTTCCTGAACATACAGGGAATTTGTCTGTCAACACCTCCGAAAGTCATCATGGATTATTCCCCTTTAGGATCACTGTCGACGTTTTTTGTACGGCGACGACCAGATCAGCCTCTCTACCTTCACCATCTGATGTTTGCAGCCACACAAGTAGCAGAAGGCTTGTTATACCTTGCAGAACATGATAGGGTAAAATTGTTTATGTATTATTATAATATAGAATCTGTATACACTGCCATCTATTAAAGCATTAAACTTTGTTTGTAATTGATATATGATGGTTTAGATCGAAATTCTCTCGCATTAGTTTGAGTTTAAGTTTAATGCTTAATGTAAAGAACATGTAGTCCCATTGCCAATGTATTCATACATTGCCATGATACAAAACCATGACATCAGAAAATGAAAGATCGCAGGTGAAGCTTTCGGTCTATCCTGTGATAAACTGAATCACTCCTCAAATAGTTCATTACAGAGAATTTGATTTGGATTGTAAATATAAATAACTATACAAATTTATATTGGCCATATGTTTGCATTATAATCATCATGTCAAAGTTCATTAATAGAATTGAAATAAATGTATTAAATTTCAATAAAGTTTTTGCTGTATTTGAAAGTTATTTCTTCACTTAATGATGTAAATGTATGACACAAAGTTGTTTTTCTTGAAAAATAATGTTCTAGGATTTTTTTTAAAAAATATAAAAATGTGAGAAAATTTTTTTTTTTCAAGATAAAAACACTATTTTAGCTGAAAAAAACCCCAGATTAAGCAGAATGTATTTGTGAAGATTTGCAGTACACTCAGGGCAATGTGGCAGGGAGGGTTCTTTAAGTGCCATACCAGCCTTGTCATGGGGCTTCAGTTTTTAAGGTCTCCTCCAAAGGACCTGTTGGCTTCCATATCTAAATGCCGAGTGCTTGGTGAAAAACAGTCACTACCTAATTTCAAGTCTTGGTCTGACCAGTGCTGGTGTTCAAACCCATGACCTCCCACATTAAGTAAAAAATACAAAAGATGTAATAAATAGAGGTTGTCATTTATGAATGTCCGTTTGTGCCAAAAAACGTGGTAGAATAGGGTGGTAAAACAGTCTGTGATGCTAACTATTTTGCCTACTTGTTGTTCGGACTAGTGGCCAGTGAGTATTTACTAGTCCGATTAAGGAGATACTAGTCCAGATTACTGACAATTTTAACACATTCTCCTTAGACTAAGCCTTACGATCCATTTTATTCTGTAAATTATGCTTATTCAAAAATTCTATGTTCATATAACTATACTGTATACATAAGACATATTGATGTATTATTTCATTTATCAATGATAGCCAGATTGGATACCGGAATAACCTGTGCACGATTATCGAACCTAATTTCACCTATCATTAATATGAATTGGAGACCAATCACGACTGAATTTATGGGGTTAAACAATCACCTCAGATGGTGCTGACAGTGCATAAAACACAACAAATTAAATATTTTTGTAAAAAAATTAATATAGTTGGCTTTACTAGGGATGGGTTTACAAATTTCAGCTACATTTTAATTCAAATGCCACTAGTCCAGTCGGACTAGTTACATATGGTTCACACTAGTCCCCAATGAAATTGACTAGTCATGGGCATCGGACTAGTGGCTAACGTCGCAGACTGGTAAAACTAACACATTAGAAATAACTTCTGACACTTTAAAAGTCACTTCTATCATGTTAGAAGTGCTCAGAAGTGATTTCTAATGTGTTTCATGTTCAAAAAGATCCAGGCGGACTTTAGACAAATTCAGGGTGGAAATTTTAGACAGATTCTGCTTAATATTATACACCTTAAAACTGAATTAAGCACTACGGTAGCTCAGTTGGTAGAGTGCTCGCTCCGTAAGTGGGAGGTCGTGGGTTTGTACCCCGGCTGGGTCTGACCCAAGACTTGAAAGTGGGTAGTGACTGTTCTTTCGCCAAGCACTCGGCATTATGAAATGAAAGTCAGGGTTCTTTAGGATGGGAACTTAAAATAAACAAGGTCTCGTGTCAACGTAGGCTTGGCACGCTAAAGAACCCGCTGTATAATGCCATCAGCGCAACGCACAGGCAAAAATTTCTGCACTTTCGCCTATAGCTGGCGACGTTTTGATATAAGTGAAATATTCTTGACTGGGACGTTAAACACCATTACTACTACTACTACTACTACTTAAAACTGAATTAATTAAGAGATCTTAGTTGAAATCCTAGTGGAATCAGAATGAAATTTTAAGGCAGAATAAGTTTTACCACATCATTCTATCATGAACGAACTGTCATAGTAATTATTACGGTTAATTCTGTATTTCAGATTGAATTTAATGAAATTTTTCATGGGAATATTTGTTGTAAAAATATTCTTGTTCTTCGATATGAGTTTAACTCCATCATGGTGAAGATCGGGGACCCAGGCATGATTAGTTTGTATAATCAACTTCCTATTACAGATGCCATTAACAAAAAGAGGTAAGAACTTAAGATATACCTGTAAATTACAGTAAAACACAAATATACTGGATAGTACAAAGTCAAATATTTGTCCCTGCCGCTTCTCTATATACCGGTAAGTCTATTTATAAAGTTCTCAGGTGAGCGCTAAGTGCCAAGTAAATTTGCTATAGTTATCGTCGTCGTAAACAAACATACCAATCCATGTCAAACAAATAAACTTTATTTATAACAATGTAACAAAGTCACTTGATAACGATTTAAAAATAAGAGTCCCTGAGGCCTTGTTATAAATGTGTATTAAGATTTAGAGTGGAGTGGCGTGATGGAGTTGTATACCCCACTCGAGATTCTGTCACTTATGTCCAGGCAGTCAGTTCATGGAATGGTGGAGGAAACTAAAATTCCCAGAGAAAACCACCAACCTTCAGCCAAGCCAACTGACAAACTTTCTCACAAAACCACCAACCTTCAGCCAAGCCAACTGACAAACTTTCTCACACTAGGGTCTGTTCAGTAGAGTGCTTGCTCTGTAAATGGGAGGACATGGGTTCAAACCCTGACCAGGTCTGACCCAAGACTTGAAAGTGGGTAGTGACTGTTGTTTTGCCAAGCACTCAGCATTACGAAATGAAAGTTACGGTTCTTTCGGATGGGAACTTAAAATAAACGAGGTCCCATGTCACAGTAGGTGTGGCACGCTGAAGAACCCTGCTGTATAATGCCGTCAGTGCAACGCACAGGCAAGATTTCTGCACCTTCGCCTATCCCTGGCAACATCTCGATATAAGTGAAATATTCTTGACTGGGACATTAAACACTATTACTCAACTCACACTAGGATCTGTCCTAAATAGGATTCAAACCTAGAGAGACACTGTGATTCATAAGCATATGCTTTAGACCACTTGGCCACTTTGGCCCATAGAGATTTAGAGGAGGATATTTTTATAAACTATTTATTTTCCTGGCCAAGTTGTGCTTATGGATCACAAAACCTCTCACATTCTAAGTGAGTCCACAGTGGCCTAATGGATAAGACACCAGTCTACAAATCCAGGGTCTCTCACCGCTGTGAGTTTGGGTCCCACTGAGACCACATGTTGGAAAGTAAATTTCCCTTGTCTTTGGCCTTTACTGGTTTACCTGGTATCAGTATAATGTGACTGGAGGAGTGATATGCTTGTTTGTGGCGTATTGACTTTGTGAGTTAGGTTGTTAAAGTCGCCCTGAGTGTGTGCTGGTACAAGGCAGACCATAAAAGACAATCACACTTCACATGCATACACGAACTTGTTTATAGATTAATTCATAGAGATAAATAAAAAAGTCAAATACCGGTAGTTCTTATCACAAATAGCTGAAAAAATGCTGATGCAACGATAAGCAACATTCAACCAAACAACAAATCTCACATTCTAAGTTAGAATGCCATTCTGGCAGATCCTGGGATGAGAAAGTTTGTCAGTTCACTTGAACTTGAAAGTTGGTGGTTTTCTCTAGATACTTTGGTTTCCTCAACCACCCCAGAACTGACTGATCACGCTTTAGACCACTCAGCCACCTTATTGAATGATACAGATTGCCAAATTTCATTGAGCATCAGTTGTACATACTAATCATTATCTCCTTCTAGATAGAGACCCCAGTGGCTGAGTGGTTTGAGCTTCTTGCTTACAGATCACAACACTTTTCATTGCCTAGGTTAGAATCTTTCTTGGGCATATCTTGGTGTTGGAAAGTTTATCAGATAGCTTGTTGAAAATTGGTAGTTTTGTCTAAGTACTCAGGTTTTCTCCACATTCCCAGAACTGACGGCCTGTAGAAAAGTGAAAGAATCTTGACTGGGGCATAAAACTCGATTACTCCACTTATTAAATATTTACCCTCTGGGTCCCTAAGGATGCTGGACATGTTAAATGATTCTGTAATAAAATTTATGGCATGATGCAATGCGATGTAATTCAGGCAACAACTTCAAGTTTTTATGGCTACTCACAAGGTCCAGTAATAGAACACTCTGTAAAATTGTAAAAGAAAACATTATTACAACACTTTATTGCTTTGCAATGGCATTTCATAATTTTGCAAAAGTAATTAGACCTGAGGGTAAAACGCAAATATTTTATTTTAGATTTTGAACTAACCCTCACCCTAAAACACAATAATAAAAATATGCAAAATTTTGAAATGATGATTCATGTGAAAATTAACTGACACAAAATATTCACGATTTACAGAATGTGACCCTCCGAAAAATATTTCTAGTTATAATTAACTTTTTTCAAAAAAATCTGCAGTACATATCCAGCAGCCCATGTAACAATGATTAATTATTGAATCACATATTTCAGGCTTCCATGGATTGCACCAGAGAGGTTCCAGGATCTGTCAGCCATGAGTTTAAAAACAGATATTTATGCATTTGGAACTACAATGTGGGAGATGTTTGCTCAAGGAAGTAATCCTCTGGATTATCCCCCTTTATTGGGGAAGAGTACTGAAGAGGTAAGATAGGATTATGGTCTAACCAGACATGTAGCTAGATGAACATGATGAGGATTCAAATAAGGAAAAATAGTCCGGTTTAATAAGGGAACAGAAGATGGATTTTGCGGTTACCATCTGATGCAAAAGTATTGATGGCTTGGTCAAAATCAAGTTCGATTTCTGGATGCACATGCATCAGTGACAAGCCATTCAACCTGTCCTCTACCATTGTTGATCGAAGTTAGGTCTTTACACGTTTCAGGGCACTGAATGACCGCTCAGCTGTTGCAGAAGTGACTGGCATAGTCAGAAGAATCTTCACGGCTGTATGGATGTTGGGATAAAGTTCACGCTTAGCATGTTGTAGCGTTTCAATCAATGTACTGGGTTTCTCATTGGAATTCACCCACTTGCACCTCAATCTGACCAACTCCATTCGGGATGTTGCTAAATCGCCTTCTGGGAAGTCTACTACGAATGGGGCAAAAACATCAGGTTCCATATCACGAGTAAGCGAGTTAAGTCTAGACGGAATCAAGTATTGGGACTATACCATACTCATTAAGTTTACCCATAATGGTTGCTGCAAGAGCCTCTCCAGTTGTAGAGCTGTCTTCCGCAAATCCGACGAACCCCTCTTTCACTTTCAGTGCTCCCTCGGTATCAGTACCTACATAACGAAGGCATAACGCGACTTGTTCAGTGGTTGAAACATCAGTAGTATTTAGAACAGATTACAAAAGATAATCAACAACTAAACAAAAAAAATGTCAAAATTATTTGTAAGCATGTGCATACAGTGCTAATAAGCAGCTACACCAGTGAATTTTATCTGATGAAATTAGTGGAATCTGAAGGCAGGTTTTTGACAGTTAAAAATATGTTTACTGAAGGTCATTTATGTTTCTTGAACTTCAAACGGTCTCAATAGTAGGTAATCAAATTGTCATGTGCTACTTCTGAATTGTTATGAAATACAAATTCAAAAGTAGAACACACACAAAAAATATAAATAAATAAATAAAATAAATAAATAAATAATAAATAAATAAATAATAAATAAAATAAAATAAAAACAAACATATCAATCCATATTCAAACCAGAGCCCCATAGCAAAATACTGTGACACTGCAAACCAATTTTTTAAAAACACGCGAATTTCCACCAGGTAAAGTGAGGCCGGGTTCTCTGGAAGGGTAAGCACCTTCTGTTTAGCTACATGCACCTGTCAAATTAAGAATAAAAGAACCACGGAAGAATGGCATGTCAAATATATCCAGATTAATTTGGATACAGAAACATTATACTTATCAACAATATTCTGGTGAAGGACAAAAAACCTTTTGATGACTTTGATAGCATAGACTTGCAAGGGCCACTTGACCTTTTGTGACCTGGAAGTGTTTAATGAGACCTATACTTATAAGTTGGTTATGTCCCTTTTCTTATTAGAGTTAGTGAATTATGTCCCTTGTCCTATTACATACAGGAGATGGATTATCTCCCTAAACTTAGGACTCATTAAACACTTTGGCCTTTCCCAATGGGTCAAATGTGAAATATGCAATTTTCATAACGTCATTGTGAGAATCCTGTAAGGAATGTTAAAGTTAAAGTCTGTTCTGAGCCATTAGGCCCATCAGGCCGGAGCTTATCCCAGTTTCGGTGGCGTTAAGCGACTGAGAGTACAAGACTCTCCCCTGAATGGGACGCCGGTCCATCGCAGGGTTAACCCCCAGCATTTTGCTGGTACTCATTTATTTTTCAGCTGAGTGAACTGGAACAACGTGAAATTAAGTGTCTTGCTCAAGGACACATCGCCCGGTCCAGGGATCGAACCCACGACCTTCGAATTATGAATCCAACGCCTTAACCACTAGGCCACGCGCTTCCACTGTAAGGAATAGACATGTAAAAATGATACAGCATTTGAAACTATGCGTGGGTTATATTCATGAGATAAGTACAAAATGACTCTATTAATAAAGATACTGCATTAGAAGAAACATTAGTGGTAGAAATAATTCATGATTTTGATCCTTTACACAGGGTTCGTACAGGCCTGAAAAAGTCCTTAAATTTTTTGGTTTGCCCTAAAAAGACCCTAAAAACAAGTCTGACCCTAAAAAGCCTTTGAATTTTTCCTGAAGGCCCTAAAAAGCCCTTGAATTTGGGCAGTTGGATGTCTGTTTTTGGATATTAAGTGGTTGCAAATAGACTAATGTAAATAAATAAATAAATATTAATTATTAGTTACTTGAAAGGAGCAATTTAAAGGTACCTGGCCCTTCCAAATGCCCAACTTCAATCTTATCCACTTCATGTGTTGTTACTATGGACATGTAAGTAATTGTTTTATTGATTTAATTGCCTTTGCATCAATATTTTTTTTGCTTCAATTGCACCTCTGATTAGGCCTTAAATTTGCAAATAAGACCCTGAAAAGACCCTAAAAAGTCCTTAAATTTGGAGTCCAAATGTCTTTTCAAACCCCGTCATGAGATAAGTACAAAATGACTCTAATAAAGATACTGCATTAGAAGAAACATCAGTGGTAGAAATAATTCATGGTCTTGATTCTTTAACTATTTCGTGGTTTAAAATTTTCAGGGTTCCGAATGAAGAAAAAGTGTACTAAGGGAAATTAGAAATGTTAGCTGAGAAGATATATTCAAGATACGAGAGTAACAGTAAAAATCGTGAATGTTTTTTCCATGCTAATGTTTCTGCTTATACAGTTTACTAGTATCATACAAAGTCAATATGTATTGCAATACAGTGTAGTCATTCTGCAATATATCGCAATACAATAAATATTTGGTGTATCTTTAAAAGTCAATATGTATTGCAATACAGTGTAGTCATTCTGCAATATATCGCAATACAATAAATATTTGGTGTATCTTTAAAAGTCAATATGTATTGCAATACAGTGTAGTCATTCTGCAATATATTGCAATACAATAAATATTTGGTGTATCTTTAAACCAGTATTGAACTTGTTTTCAAGCTCCTGTCAGACAATTTTTATCCCTCGCCTTTCTAAGAAAAAGTTTTCGTTCGTCTGTCCGAAATTCTTGTCTGCACAAATTCTCCAAAACTAAGAAGCACCATTTCATGAAACTTTGGGCAAAGCATGAACATTGATAGCTGAGCATATCATTAACCCAAGTTGGTTTGCTCATTTTCCTGAGAGTTATTGCCCTTTGAACATACAGTAGAACTTCGATAACTCGAAGTGCACGGGACTTCGGTAATGACTTCGAGTTATCGGGTGTTCGAGTTTTCGAAGTTGAAGGATGACGTCACAATGTAACTTTCATTTCTTTGGGAGAAATGTTGGATGGTGCATAACTGTTTACCGATACACTGATGTAATATGTAACGGTATTACATAAAATAATAAATGAATTAAAATCGAATTATTAATTATGTTTTTATAAGGACTGATGGCGACAACAAAAGCATACATGAAATACACAAAATGTGTATTACCAATATATGACCGTAATGCATTTAAAGAACTGAATCAGATAAACATATCCATGTACATTGTATGTTATAATATACAAAACAAGACGCACATTTTTGTAGAAATTATAAAACTAGTGTGCCTACCACGTGTTAGTCATTAAAATCCAGCTAAAATCACCTGAAAATTTGTTGTTGTCGCCAGCGGCACAAAACTCGGCTTCTACTGAGGGAGTACACGGTTACACTTCATCGCCCATTACGGCACAGAGTACTAATCCTTTAATTGATACTAATTAATACAGTAGCAAAACCTTTGATCTATACCGCTATTCCAATCATTAATCGGATTATACAGAGGTATTATAGCTATTTGTCGATTAATTACCGTATTCTCGCTGAAACGTTCTATTGGTCACCCATTGTTAAAAATATTTCGAGTTTTAGAAGGTTGTTTTTCCTATAATTTTTAATTTTGCACCTTAACATTACTTCGAGTTATCGGGGGTATTCGAATTAAAGGAGTTTGAGTTATCGAAGTTGTATTTATATAGTTTATATAGAAAACCGATCGGGACAAAATAATTACTTCGACTTATCCGTGGTATTCGAGATATCGAAGTTCGAGTTATCGAAGTTCTACTGTAAGTGCAAATCACAAAAAAGAACCTGCTGGCAGGGATCCTAAATCACTGAATTTACTTGTTACATTTACAGGTGCAAAGATTTTTTATGTCGGACAATGTTTTACCAAGACCGCCAGGCTTGGTAGAAAAATCATGTGATGCTGAAACAATACAAAACTGTAAAAGTCATTTGCATAAAGTGATGTTGGCGTGTTGGAAATTAGACGTTACAGATAGAATAACTCCAAAAGAAGTTGTAAGAGATCTGAATTCTCTTAGTTGTAACTACGGTAAGTTGACTTACTTGACTTATGTCCCTTAATTGACGTCCACTGTGATCCGACAAAGGGTCGACATGCTTGAATTACATGCTAAAAGAATAAAAACTCGGCCTGAATTGTGCAGTTTAATGACTTCACTGATACTAGATTGTCATTAGCTGCCGTGACGCTGCCTTGATACCGTAATGGTGGCCAGTGTCGGCGATACGTCAATTCCCTGGGAAAAAAGGGCTGCAACAAAACCTCTCCATCGGACACAGTTCTGATTTATCTTCTTCAACTCTAGCCATGTCTTTCCAGCTGCTCATGCCTGTACTTCTGCGCCAAGTCTCTTTTGGCCAGGCCCTCTTCCTCTCCCCTTATGGATTCCTGTTGAGAGCCTGTCTGGTGAAATTTACTGCAGGTTTGCAGAGTGTGTGGCCAATCCATCCCCATTTTAATTTCCTGATCCCCGATGCAATTTGAATTTGTCTGGTTATCTCCCATAGTTGTTCATTTGAGATAACTTCAGGTCATCTGATGTCGATGATGTTCCGGAGACATTTTTTTATAAATGTCTGTGTGTTGGTATAGCTTACTGTACTTTATTATAGTCCGTCAGCGATATTGTGGCAGAGTATTTATAAACACGGGTGAGTTTATTATACAAAATAGGTATCAATACTGTATTATCGTTTCTTGCACCCCAGATAGAAAAATCCATAAAAAAAATTGGTGCAAGATATCTCCATCTTGTACCCCCCTGTGCAAGATAGGCTACACGCCATTTTTCCCGCAAAATTTTATCAACAAAATCAAAGGTGTATCGAAGGTTGAAATTGGTTTTAAATTGAAAAATTGTACTTTTTGGTGCAAGAGATAGAATCAATCACTACTTGTAGTGCCAGATAAGGAAATCTCAACCCTCATTGTAATATATTTGGTCCAGAACTCGGCAAGCCTCATTCTGGACCAAATATATTGGAACTCGGGTTGAGATTTCCCTATCTGGCACCACAAGTTGTGATAGATTCTATTAATATGTATATTCACGCCTTCATGCATTAATTTGTCAACTCCGCCTTTAAATACCACTATCTTAGGCTATCTAGATTATATTGACTTTTCAATGTTTATAAACATGATAATGAAGTGTAGTTACTTGCTTTAGGTCACAACATGTCCACGCCTGGATTTTAAACTCATAACCATTGGATCTGGAGTCTGATGCTCTAACAACTGAGCTACATGCTTCCACAACAATAGTCTGTTTCATTATTCATATACATTACTATAGTCTGTTTCATTATTCATATACATTACTATAGTCTGTTTCATTATTCATATACATTACTATAGTCTGTTTCATTATTCATTTACATTAATATAGTCTGTTTCATTATTCATATACATTACTATAGTCTGTTTCTTTATTTATATATCATATATATATTTAGGTGCATCTTACCATCTTTATGATGAGATACCTGATGACTTAATCAGTATGTCAGCAAGCAACAACACCTCAGATCAAGATAGCAATGAGGTTCCAGATATTTTAACAAATTTGATGGAAAGAGAAGCGTCTGAAAGTTGTGATTTCCCCCA
Source organism: Anadara kagoshimensis (assembly GCA_021292105.1). Taxonomy (NCBI): domain Eukaryota; kingdom Metazoa; phylum Mollusca; class Bivalvia; order Arcoida; family Arcidae; genus Anadara; species Anadara kagoshimensis. The sequence goes on along the minus strand of CM037863.1, from coordinate 24,350,860 downwards.
ATCACTGCCAAAAAGATTGCCAGAACCACCTCGATCTGTAAATACACCAGGTAAGAAAAATATGTCAATGAGTTAAGTTAACTAATTGTATTTAACGTCCAAGTCAAGAATATTTTACTTATATCGAGACATCACCAGCTGTCTGCAAAGGTGCAGAAATTTTGCCTGTGTGTTGGGCTGATGACATTATATCTAAATCATGCTCATAGTTGGTAGTTTACCATTTGAGAACTTCACATGGACAATCTTTCGGTAAAGTAAATGTGTCATTGGCTATTGATATTGTGATCATGCACATGGTTTGGGATTTCCCAGTTGGGGTTCGCTTGGTTTACACTTTTTAAATGGCATTCCATTTCAGTTATAACATGTTCTTTATTTTGATGATATTTTAGTAAATACTGGTTTGAAAAGACAGAACTCGCTTCCTAACAGTGAAAAACCGCTGATATTTTCTAAGAATCCAGCCGTCAACCAGAACCTTGATTTAAAGAAACTAAATTTACCACAAGCTCCATCTATCCCAGTGCCAAGCACGCCATTGTTAAATCTGAAATACCTCATTGATACAAGGAAAGTGGTGTATGATAAAAACACAAACATTGGAAAGGTCTGTATTTTAATATAACACTTGTTTTTCGCGAGTAGAAAATTTCGCGTCAAGACCATCTTGGCCTTATTTGCGAATATTTAAATTCGCGTTTTGAATCTTATTGAATACAGCATATGTATGTCAACATAGAAATATGTGTGTGCTGGAAATATTTGCGTGATAATTGAATTTGCGATTGGGGCGAGTCGCGACTTTACACGAAAATAAATCTCTCGCGAAATAAAAGTGATCTACATTACTGTAAACCAGCCTTTATTTGCAGATATTATATATTTATTGCCTTTGATTGAGAGAGATGATATGAACATTTGTTCACCTGCAACGAGGCAATAAATTATTTAGCTAAACAGGAGGTGCTTACTCTTCTGGAGCACCCGGCCTTACTTCCCTGGTGGAAGTTCACGTGTGTAACCTAACTTGTCAAATCCAAAGTTTTAACTTTGCTTCTGGATTGTGATTCGGACATGGATTAGTATGTTTGTTTTTGCTTATCATACCGAAAGATAACCATGGTAATAAGAAAGACAGAAAGAAAGAATTTTTTTTAAAAAGACAGCCTGGAAGGTTAAAACATCAGATCCTATCGGAACTTATCGGAGACAAATGCTAGAACATTGTGACTGATTTTCCATTGATAATATCATATCATTGTGGTGTCATGGTGTGTTCCAAAGGGGTTGGATATGATGTTTTCAGAGGGATATGATGTTTTCTCCACCCTGATCACATGATCTAATGATTCAGTCAAAATACAGATCGTATCATATTGTTCTAATAAGGTATAATAATAACTTTTGCCTTTTGCCTTTGACTATAGCTGAAAATTTGGTACAGGTAAACAACTTTGACCTGTTCGCTTGACCTTTCATTTCAATATTTCTCACAGACCAACTACATCTGTGTATAGGAAACACAGGTGTTTATTCTGTATACATCATGAGATATACTCACCTAATAGAGTATACCTGTGTACTGTGTATGTATTAACTTAGGACTTAACACTACCCATTTATTATGAGGACCCTCCTATATGAATATTCCTAATGAAAGGTCAAATGGACAGGTCAATGTTGTTTACCTATATACTGTATAAGAAGAAACACTGGACTGTGGACAGGGTCCGTACAGGCCTGGAAAAGTCCTTAAATTTTGAGGTTTTCTCTAAAAAGACCCTAAAAACAAGTCTGACCCTAAAAAGTTCTTAAATTTATCCTGAAGGCCCTTAAAAGCCCTTGAATTTTGCCAATTAGGTTTTGATATTAAATGGTTGTAAATAGACTGATCAAAATAAATAAATAGGTTACATTGAAATGAGCGATTTAAAGGTACCTGACCCTCCCGAAGGCCCAAAATCAACCCCCACTTCAAGTGCCGTTACTATGGACATGTAAATAATTGTTTTATTGATTTAATTGTCTTTGCACCAATGTTTTTCTTATAAAATTGTCCCTTTGATAAGGCCTTAAATTTGCAAATGAGACCCTGAAAAGACCCTAAAAAGTCCTTAAATTTGGAGTCCAAATGTCTGTACAAACCCTGTGTGGAAAAAATATTCATGATTTTCATGGTGACTCTTGTACCTTGATTATATCTTCTCAGTGAAAATTTCTTATTCCCTTCGGTACACTTTCCGCACTGGAACTGTAAAAAATTCTCACTACGAAAAAGGATTCAAAGATCAAAACTGTTTAAGTTTCTTTCAGATAATGCTTCTTTTATACAGTAAATAATACCATTTTCTAAATACATGTACATGTTTGAGTCGATTAAATTTCGCGATTTTTTTGTCCTCACGAAACATGTTAAAGTTAATTGCACAAGAAACGTTTACAGTTATTATAATATAATAATAATAATAATAATAATAATTATTATTATAAATTTATTATAGGATTACAAGTCATAAATACAAATACAATGAAAACAGCTGCTGTAGATTACTTTTTTATCGCGAGAGATTTATTAACGCGTAATTTCGCGAGGACTCTCAGTCGCGAATTCAAATATCATGTGAATATTCCCAGAATCGCGAAAATTATATAGCATGCTATATTAGATGCAATAAAGTAAATCGTAAACTTCCCTGTAACTTGCAAGGTTCCATTAGAATTTCCGGTTTTACAGGCTTAATTCACGTTTCCCTTCAGTCGTTTACAAAAAAGTCATGACGAAACTGGAACATTAAGAAACGATCAACAAAACAAGAAGCATAAAGAAAGGTAGATAACTATATAACCCCACGCAGTGGACGCCAAATTAAATATGCACCTGGATTGTGGACGTGAATACACGTATCCGCGAAATGAAGCTTAGATGTAAGTAAGCGAAATTTGATACTCGCAATATTAAAGTAATCTACAGTTTAATATACATGTATATGACATTCAGCCTTAAAAGACTTTTGAGACACTTTGAACTACATTTGTATGACAACAGAGCTGCCAACCCAATTTTGTGTAATTGCGGGCAGACCGCAAATCTGACCATGTCTGGGTGCATCCCTACAAAAAGAATTGAAAATTACAATAAAATAAATATTATTAATTGTCATGCCATTTCTTAGACAAATGAATACAGTATATAATGCATGTAGTGATTTTTCACCTGCTCCCGGGCACAAAATTAATCTGCTGCATCCTTAGTCCACCCATGTAAATCATTCTTAATTCACTCCGACATCCTTAGTCCACTAGTGATGGGAATCACTTCTAAAACCATGATCGATCATCACTTGCCACTAAGTGACTGATGATCGACTAAGATCGATCATACTTTATTGTATGTTTTTGTTCACAGAAATTTGGAATTTTTACAAATAGATACTTAATAAAACATCAATACTGATTTTAAACTTTTAGTTGTTGTTTTCTTTTTGTCATCCATCATTTATAGTACCCATTTTGACAAGTATTGTTAGAATTACGTGAAAGGCTTGGTCGCTGTCAGAGTTGTCGGCAAATTAAAGTATTATTGAAATTAGTCGGACTATGATTGATCATGAAAAATAGAAATTGATTATTCGATTTTGAAGCACAAACAACTAGACATCGACTAAATCGATTAATTGGAACAACACTATAGTCCACCCATGTAATTCACTCCTAATTCACCCCGATTACAGTTGGATTTGAGTGGTATTGAATGAACATTGCAAATCCTCAAACTCTATGGACATTTGCGGGTCAGTAGGAATTCATGTTCAAATGAGGTTTGGACCCAGGGGTTGCGGGTCAGTTGGCAGCACTGTGACAAAGATACATACAATACAGGGCTCTTATTGGGGCATTGGGGTATGGGAATTGGAACACACACACACACACAATATTGTGTTTGTGTGTGTGTGTGTGTGTGTGTGTTTTGTGTGTGTGTGTGTTTGTGTGTGGGTGTGTGTGTGTGTGTGTGTGTGTGTGTGTGTGTGTGTGTGTGATATTTTTAAGATTGCTGTAAAATGGAGGATTTTACACTACACTACAGACATTTTATAAGGCCATGCTCTGCCGACCACCACCCCACCCCCCTGACCCCCACCTTGATGTTCCATTGGTATCTTCTTCCCCATCAACCAAAATGTACCTAACTACCTTTCCAAAGTCTCTGGGTCCACCACTATTTTTGTTGGTTTTCTTCTCTACCTATTTTTCCTTCATTTCACTGGAGCACCCAACCTTACTTCCCTAGTGGAAGTTTGAGTGTTTAACCTAAATTGCCAGTTTCAGTTTTTATTTTGCTTTTGGATTTTGATCAGGACATGGATTAGTATGTTTAGTTTTTGATTCATTTGATTTTAAATGGTGTATGAATTTTTTCAATATTCAAATTTTTTTCAGGGACACTATGGAGAGGTTAAACAAGGTCGCCTGTTGTTTGATTTACAAGACCGTTCAAAATATACAAATATTGCTATAAAAACTTTATCAGGAGATTATCAGTCAGTGCTAGATGATCCAGAATTTAAAAATGAAGCAGAACTGATGTGTGGACTGAATCACAAAAATGTCGTGAAGTTTATAGGCATTTGTGATAACAGTAAGTTGCCATAAGGTTTCATTCTTGTGCCAAATTATGTATTTATAATATTTCACTATAGGATTTTAGCCTTGTGCGATATTATTCATCCATAGGATTTGAGCCTTGTGCCAAATTATTCATCCATAGGATTTGAGCCTTGTGCCAAATTATTCATCTATAGGATTTGAGCCTTGTGTCAAATTATTCATCCATAGGATTTGAGCCTCGTTCCAAATTATGTATCAATAGGATTTGAGCCTTGTGCCAAATTATTTATCCATAGGATTTCATCCTTGTGCCAAATTATTTATCCATAGGATTTGAGCCTTGTGCCAAATTATGCATCTACAAAATGTATAGGATTTCATCCTTGTGCAAAATTATTCATCCATAGGATTTGAGCCTTGTGCCAAATTATGCATCTACAAAATGTATAGGATTTCACCCTTGTGCCAAATTATTCATCCATAGGATTTGAGCCTTGTGCCAAATTATGCATCTATAGGATTTGACCTTTGTGTCAAATTATTCATCCATAGGATTTCACCCTTGTGCCAAATTATTCATCCATAGGATTTTAGCCTTGTGCCAAATTATGTATCCATAGGATTTGAGCCTTGTGCCAAATTATGCATCTACAAAATGTATAGGATTTCACCCTTGTGCCAAATTATTCGTCCATAGGATTTGAGCCTTGTGCCAAATTATTCATCCATAGGATTTCACCCTTGTGCCAAATTATTCATCCATAGAATTTTAGCCTTGTGCCAAATTATGTATCCATAGGATTAGAGCCTTGTGCCAAATTATGCATCTACAAAATGTATAGGATTTCATCCTTGTGCCAAATTATTCATCCATAGGATTTCATCCTTGTGCCAAATTATTCATCCATAGGATTTCATCCTTGTTCCAAATTATTCATCCATATGATTTGAGCCTTGTGCCAAATTATGCATCTACAAAATGTATAGGATTTCATCCTTGTGCCAAATTATTCATCCATAGGATTTCATCCTTGTGCCAAATTATTCATCCATAGGATTTCATCCTTGTTCCAAATTATTCATCCATATGATTTGAGCCTTGTGCCAAATTATGCATCTACAAAATGTATAGGATTTGACCCTTGTGCCAAATTATTCATCCATAGGATTTCATCCTTGTGCCAAATTATTCATCCATAGGATTTCATCCTTGTTCCAAATTATTCATCCATAGGATTTCATCCTTGTGCCAAATTATTCATCCATAGGATTTGAGCCTTGTGCCAAATTATTCATCCATAGGATTTGAGCCTTGTGCCAAATTATTCATCCATAGGATTTTACCCTTGTGCCATATTATGCATCTTCATGTATATCTCTAGGGATTTATCAAGGGACTATTTAGGGCCGAATTCGGCCCCATTCCCAATGGAAAAACCATTGATTTTTTCCCAAAAGCGGCTGAGACAATTCCCACTTTTATTGTTTTTAAATGAAAACGAAAGTAAATTTTGTGAAAGCCCCCAATCAGCTGTTTTTATTCATAAACGGGTTCCTCGCTACGATATTCAGGGTCATTAAGTAAATATAAGAGTGATTTATCAACTGGTACCAGTTTTCAGTTAAACATGATCAGCATCAGCTATGCATTTGTATCAAATGTATGACTTTTCATTATCTGAAGCATAGCAACAAACACTTAAGAGATCATGATTCAATAACTCCATAATAGTACCGGTATTACACAAAGCGTCTCAAGACGGAGGATGCAAAATCACGTAAAAAGATTCTAAAACAACATCTACAAAACAAGATGAAAATACCGCTTCTACATCAAAAGCTTCCGAGACCGTGAGTAAACCAGCTTCTGACATCAAGATTGAAAGTAAACCAGGAAGTTGGGATGATGAAAAACTCGGAACATCAAGTTAAATTTAAGACTGATAAAATAATGTTGAAGTATTCCCAAAATGAGCAAAAAGTTGATAGTTTTTCCCAATTTTCAGTTTAGGGCCTTTTCCCAAAAGACCCTGATAAATCCCTGATCTCAAGTAATAACCTGCTCAGAGCATAAAATAGCAGCATCAGTGGCCAAATGGTATAAAGCACAGAACAAAGTAGCTCTCACCTCCTAGGTTTAAATCTTGTCTCAGGGATTTATCAAGGGCCTATTTAGGGCTGAAATTCGGCCCCTTTCCCAATGGAAAAAACAATGATTTTTTTCTCAAAATTGGCTAAGAAAATTCCCAATTCGAAAATTGTGTTGTTTTTAAATGAAAATGAAAGTAAATTAAACACTGATAAACACTAAGCGGCAGAAAAAGATTAAGAGGTCAGTGATTTAATCATTAATGGCATCAAAAATGATGTCTAAGTTTTCCCAAAATGAGCAAAAAGGTGATAGTTTTTCCCAATTTTTAGTTTAGGGCCTTTTCCCAAAAGACCCTGATAAATCCCTGCTTCTACAGGTCCTAATGTGAGAAAGTTTGTCAGCTTGTCATAAGTCAGCAGTTTTCTTTGTGCGTTCCGATTTTCTTCAGCTTCCCAAGAATGATATTATGTATTAGTGAGTTACGGCCATCTAGTGCTGTAAAATTAAAACTGGTATAATATGTTATTTAAACCCCTGAGCCGATATCTCTGCTGGTGGCTGGTGCCCCGAGGATATCACAAACTCAGTAGGCAATAATTTCGTATTATTGTCAGAAATATACTATAATTGTCTAAATTTCCTGCAAGTTAAAATTTAAAATTTCTCAAAAACTAAGGTATACTCCTTCATGCAAAGTATTTCCTTAGCTTAATTTGGTAAAATATATTTTGGTCCTTTGGGTAGCTTTTGAACATTTTCAAAATGATTTTGGTTTCATAATTTTGGTCTAAGCACTACTGATGAGGAATTGTATTCCGAAACGGCCGTCTAGTGCTGTAAAATTAAAACTGGTATAATATGTAATTACTAAGGAATTTTTATATACAGATAGCCTTTAAGACATGTTTGACTGTAATGTTTTTTCTTTTCCAGAGATAATTATGGAGTATGTCGTAAACAATGCAATGAGTGTTTATCTGAGAGAAAAAAGGAAAACAAATGATTTACTTCCAATCTCCAAAATATTGTTTATTGTTGAAGGTGTAGCACAGGTAAGTCTATTTTTTGGGGAGACAATAAATTCAAGTTTTTGTCCATCCATCCCTCTGTCCATCCGAAATTCTTGTCTGCGCTAATTCTCCAAAACTATGAAGCACTATTTCATGAAACTTGGTGAAAAACATCAACATTAATAGGAAATGTGCATATTGTTAACTGATTTGCTCACTTTCCTGGGAGTTATTGTCCTTTGAACATAAGTGCAAATCAATAAAAAAAGGACCTGCTGGGGATCCAAATTCACTAAATTTGCTTGTGTACATAATTCTTACATGTTACAGGGTAAAGTCTTTTTTCCAAGGTCAGAGAATTGTCAGTAAAGAATGGAACAATCTAGAGGATTAGTGACGAATTCATTCGGAACATCCTCTGGATGTGAAATGATAAAGGCGACAACTTTCCCCTTTTTAGCAGCATATTCTTGCATCTTGGGAACCTTGAAAACTACTTGATAGATTTTTCTAAAAATTTCTGAGGTTATGGAGTCTAATGCGATCTAGCTATCTAACTTGGTGAAATTTTTGGGAAAAATCGGTATCATACTTAATTTTGGGGTCAAACATGCAAAAAATGAATTTTTCCAAAAAACAATTACGTTTAACGCACTCCTGTTCAATAACCGTTCATTGTACAAAAAAGTCGTCCATTGACCTAAAAAAGTTTAAGATCTGACGGAAAAGAAAGTATTTTTATATTTTTTCTATCTTGCACATAAAATCCACAATAACTGTTTAAAGTCGACCCTTTCATCCAAAATAAATTGAAACGTACAGTTTTGAATTCGTACCCATAATAAAGTAACCAATTCTTTACTAAATTATTGGTAGGTTTGGCACTTATCCGTTAAGTCTGTGTTAAACTTTTGAGTGGCAAGTTCTGTGGATGAGCTCTACTAATAGAAATCCTCTAGATTGTTCCATTCTTTCCCGCAAAACCCCTAAAGGTGTCACCACACTAGTTAATTTCAAAAAGGTCAGAAAATTTGAAAAATCGGGGAAATTTCAGAAAATTGTCACAGATCTCAAGTGATGTGCTTCTTTGAAATTTTAACCATGCTTTTCCTTATCTAGCTTCTTCCTCTAACACAATTGAACTTAAGAGGACATATTATGGACTAGAGCCTTTGTTTTTGTTTCCCTTTCACATGGTACTACAGTCAAACCTGTCTATAAAGGGCACAAAAAGGGAACAGTAAAAGTGGCCTTTATGGGCAGGTGGCCATTATATACAGGTTTAAATAATATGGATAAAAACAATCAGTATACAATTCTACTGGCCTTTATAAGCAGGTGGCCCTTATATAGAGGTGGCCATTAAGGCAGGTTGGACTGTACTTAAATATTTATTGTTGGGACATAAGACAAAAATATGTGTACAAGATCTTTAGATCCCTAATCCCACCTAACAAGTGTTATAATAGGCTTGGCATTCTTATACATATAAACTGGTTAAATATAGATCAAGTTTGAAATTTAATATTTTGGTAAAGCAGTTATTGGGAGATAACTATTTGTAAGTGAAAACTATCACTTTGATGACACTTTGGTAGGAAATTCTGATACATGGTTATTGATTAAATATAGTTCAAGTTTGAATTTGAATTTTTTTGGAAAAAAAGTTATTTTTACAATATTTTTGTAGGGGATGCATTTCATCTATCAGCACTTTCAGTAATTTTAATATTTTTGTAGGGAATGGATTACATATATCAGTACCTTGAGTACTTTGATTTTAACAATATTTTTGTAGGGAATGGATTACATATATCAGTACTTTCAGTACTTTGATTTCAAAATATTTTTGTAGGGAATGGATTACATCTATCAGTACTTCCAGTACTTTGATTTTAACAATATTTTTGTAGGGAATGGATTTACATCTATCAGTACAGCACTTTCAGTACTTTGATTTTAATAATTTCTTGTAGGGTATCAGTGCAGCACTTTCAGTACTTTGATTTTAACAGTATTTTTGTAGGGAATGGATTACATACAGTCGACTCTAGTTAATTCGAAATCGGTTTAATCGAAATTTCGCTTAAATCGAAATGATACAAATGGTCCCATCAGTTCGCTATGTATTTCTATGTAAATTTGTATGTTTAATTCCAAATACCGGAATTCGAAATTTTGCTTAATTCGAAGTGAATTTTCAGTCCAAATTACGAAATTTAACGGAAATTCCAACGTTTAAATCGAAATCAATTTTCAGTCCAATCTAATACGAAATACATTATATAATGAAAATCTAAAGTTTTAATCGAAATATACTTTCCTTGTTTATACTTTTGAATGTTTATACAACAAGCGGCAAAATAAAAAATATACACAAATCTTAAACTTGAACAATACCTGAAATAATTACTCCATCTCTTATTTGAAATGTGTTTACAGTAACAGAATGACGGCTTACATGGAAGATTCATTTCCGACTAAAAATATTCATAAAAAGAAAATCGGCATCTCGTGCTATTTTCACGATTTTCAATTTGTAATCGACATACCGTCATTAGTTAAATGTCAGTCAGTAAGAGGAGAAATTTCATTGGTTTAAACTTAAAGAGTGGGCGGTCTTCTATTCAACAGAATACCCAAAGCTAATCGACACGCCGAAACTTCTTTGATCTATCAAGGCCAATTGTTTACATCATTCAGCTACTGTCTGGATGGTGTTAATTACAGGTGTGTGACATGACAAACTGTGATTTTAAAAATCACCAAAATCAGAAGTAAGGATTACGGATGAAGAAATTATGATTGTGAACAAAATTTAATGAATTTTGACAGGAGTTACTAATATAGCTAGATCTAGATGGGTCGTAGGTTAAAGGTGTAAATTGTTAAAAAATCTTGATAAAACAATTCTTCAATTGAGAATCGCTAGCGCTGGGGAAACTTAATTTTTTTTAAGACTTTTTTGGCCTTACCATAATCCGTGTTTAACAAAAAACTCAATGGAATCTTGTAAGTTACGGTGCATTTTCCGACTTACTTATTTATTGCTTACAGAACTTAGTCAAACTTTTTTTAAGCTTTACATTAACATAGAAAAATTCAAATTAATTTTTAATCGTAAGCGATATACCTTAATATGTAACGGCATACACGTGACATTAATGGAGGAGTGCTTTACTATTAGAGTTATCTCCCGTTATCATTGTTCTGAAGTGTCCGTCGGCGATCAAAACGGTTAATTCGAAATTCAGATAAATCAAATTTTTTCATCCGATCCCTTCAATTTCGAATTAACGAGAGTCCACTGTATATCAGTACTTTCAGTATTTTGATTTTAATGAATTTTTTGTAGGAAATGGATTTACATCTATCAGCACTTTTAGTCCTTTGATTTTAATAATTACTTTTGAAGGGGGGATGCATAACATCTATCAGTACTTTCAGTACTTTGATTTAGACAATTATTTTTGTAGGGAATGGATTACATCTATCTGTCTTCCAACAAACGTATAATACACTGTGATCTGGCAGGACGAAACATTCTACTGGACAAGGATTGTGTAGCTAAGATATCTGATTTTGGATTAGCCAAAGCCTTAGCACAAGATAAAGATTATTACACAAGATCAACAAAAAAAGAGTTACCTGCTAAATGGTAAATTGGATTTATGTCTTATCTATATGAAGGGTTGTTCGTGTATTTATTTACTATTTATGCATGCCCAGTATCTATAATTCTATTTATGCATATGCATGGATATCCAAAAAATGAATTATGCCTATGCTGTCATATACCATTTTTTTAAATTTAATCATAAAATACATTAAAAAAATGTCAAATACCATGTTTTGAATGTATTTTATGATTTTATTGATATCCAAAAATATTTTTGCATATGCATAATTCAATTTATGGATATCCATAAAGAAATTATGGATATGCATAAATAGTGAATCAATACCGAAATGGTGCCTAATACTTATTTAGTCTGTTTCAATCGCATATAATTGTAGGCATGCTCTATGTTGCCTACTCTTTTTTCCTTTTTTTTTATACCCCTGCTTAAAAACTGGGGGGTATATAGTGATAGGGGTGTCCGTCCGTCCTTCTGTTACACCTTAGGGTACCTATCTCTTATCTGCAACTCCTCCTAAACCCTTCAATGGATTTTCATGAAACTTTCACACAATCTTTGTGATATAATGCAGATGTGCACCTCCTATTTAAAAATTTGATCCGATGGATTTTTGGGAGAGGGGGGTATTTTTTGTGAGCTTGTGGGTCACAGTTTTTCTAGTTTGTATCTACAGACCTGTTTTTAACATGCACATTGCTAGTTTTGAGTCTCATTCAGAAAGACTACAGAGTAATGAACCTTTTACAGCTCTAGTATGGACAGGAGATGAATATCATCTCAGAAAATGTCCAAGTGCTGAGCGAGTTTCTAACCAACAACCCTTGACTTCAAAAGACTATTAAGCAGTATTTTTTTAAAAATAAAAATGGAATTATAGAAATGAAGTTAAATTTTCTTTTTGTTATGGAAGTATGAAAGAATTGGACATTTTGCACACTGAATAATTTGCGTAGCGACTTATGTTATGTGTGCAATGTCCAATTCTTTCATACTTCCATAACAAAAAGAAAATTAACTTCACTTCTTATAATTCAATTTATAATTTTTTTTTAAAAAACAACAAATAAGTGTATGTGATACTTTTACATCCGGCAATGAAAGTTGGAGAGGAGCCGATTCTGTCATGGAAAAATAACATAATAAGATCTGACCAATCAAAATGCTTGAAACAAATGAAAATTGAATTATAAAGCAATAAACATTGAAAGAAGATGTGCATAGTGTTCACCTGAGTTGGTTTGCTCATTTCTGTGGGAGTTTGCATTCTTTAAACATAAGTGCAAATCACAAAAACTACCTACCAGCAGGGTATTCTAATTCACTGAATTTACTTGTGAAGACATAGCTTCACAGTTCATGTTTAATTTGCTATTCCTGACTCTCATTCATAATACTGAATCAGGGATTCATCAAGGGCATATTTAGGGCCAAAATTTGGCCCCATTCCCAATGGAAAAAACATTAATTTTTCCCCAGAATCGGCTGAGAAAATTCCCAATTAGAAAATTGTGTTGTTTTTTAAACGAAAATAAAAGTAAATTTTGTGAAAGTCAAAATCAAGTAAACGATTCTAGATTATTTTAAAACAACATCTGCAAAGCAAGATGAAATACCGCATCTACATTAAAGGCTTCGGAGGTTATGAGTAAACCTACTTCTGATATGATGCCGAAGTTTTCCAAAATGAGCAAAAAGTTGATAGTTTTTCCCAATTTTTAGTTTATAGCACTTCCCAAAAGACATACTAGGATAGATAGTAACGCATATCATTTATACCATTTACCTCATTTAAAAAATACTATACAATCTGTAATTTGATTGGATCCTTAAATCATGTGATCAGGGTGGAGAAAACATTGTGTATCCCTGATAATATCATATTTCACCCCTTTAGAACACACATTACAGCCACAATGATATGGTAACCACTGTAGTAGCTCAGTTGGTAGAGTGCTTGCTCTGTAAGTGGAAGGTCGTGGGTTTGATCCCCGACCAGGTCTGATCCAAGACTTGAAAGTGGGTAGTGACTGTTCTTTCGCCAAGCACTCGGCATTACGAAATAAAAGTCACAGTTCTTTCGGATAAGAACTTTAAATAAACGAGGTCTCGTGTCACGGTAGGCTTGGCAAGATAAAGAACCCTGCTGTATAATGCCATAAGCGAAATGCACAGGCAAAATTTGTGCACCTTCGCCTATAGCTGGCGACGGCTCAATATAAGTGAAATATTCTGGACGTTAAACACCATTACTCAACTCAACTCACAATGATATGGTGTCATCAATAATCGGTTTCGACATTCTAATGTTTCGCCTTCAATGAATTCTGATAGGAGAAGAAATGACTGGGAGATAGATTTATGGTAGTTTTGAACGATTACAAAACCAACTTTCTTTTTTATTACCATGGTGATCTTTCATTTCGGTAAAATAAACAATTTATTACCATGAGTGAGAGAGATATGAACATTTCTTCCCTGCCAACAAATCATATTTCCCGAGGGTAAAGCCCAAGAGATATATGACTTGTTGGGGGTGAACTAATATTCATATCTCCCTCATTCAAAGGCAATAAATGCATGATGTACAGATAATCAGAGGTCATGACCCACACTGTATTCATAAGCAATTGCAATTAGTAATTTAAATTTAAAAAAAAACAATTTATTTATAGGTGTGCCCCTGAAGCATTAGGTCATAGACGGTTTACGACCAAATCTGATGTCTGGAGTTATGGTATCGTGGTTTGGGAGGGAGTAACCCATGGCAAATCCCCTTATAGTGACTGGGGGGAAAGAATAGATTTTGGAAGATTTAAGAAGGGAGACAGGTTGTCACAGCCAGAAAATTGTCCTGATGATGTGTATGACTTGATGAAACAGTGTTGGCAGTATAAAGCTGATCAAAGACCAGGGTTTGATGAAATTAAAATCATTTGTGGGTGAGTATTCTAGCTGATCAAAGACCAGGGTTTGATGAAATCAAAATCATTTGTGGGTGAGTATTCTAGCTGATCAAAGACCAGGGTTTGATGAAATCAAAATCATTTGTGGGTGAGTATTCTAGCTGCTGATACACCTGTGTTCAGTGAAATCAAAATCATTTGTGGGTGAGAATTCTAGCTGATGATACGCCTGTGTTTGATGAAATCAAAAACATTTGTGGGTGAGTATTCTTGCTGCTGATACGCCTGTGTTTGATGAAATCAAAAACATTTGTGGGTGAGTATTCTAGCTGATCATACACCTGTGTTCAGTGAAATCAAAAACATTTGTGGGTGAGTATTCTAGCTGCTGATACGCCTGTGTTTGATGAAATCAAAAACATTTGTAGGTGAGTATTCTAGCTGATGATACACCTGTGTTCAGTGAAATCAAAAACATTTGTGGGTGAGTATTCTAGCTGATGATACATATATGTTCAGTGATATCAAAAACATTTGTGGGTGAGTATTCTAGCTGATGATACATATGTGTTCAGTGAAATCACAAACATTTGTGGGTGAGTATTCTAGCTGATGATACATATATGTTCAGTGAAATCAAAAACATTTGTGGGTGAGTATTCTAGCTGATGATACATATGTGTTCAGTGAAATCAAAAACATTTGTGGGTGAGTATTCTAGCTGATGATACATATGTGTTCAGTGAAATCAAAAACATTTGTGGGTGAGTATTCTAGCTGATGATACATATGTGTTCAGTGAAATCAAAACATTTGTGGGTGAGTATTCTAGCTGATGATACATATGTGTTCAGTGAAATCAAAAACATTTGTGGGTGAGTATTCTAGCTGATGATACATATGTGTTCAGTGAAATCAAAAACATTTGTGGGTGAGTATTCTAGCTGATCATACACCTGTGTCCGCTGAAATGAAACAAATTTTGGGTGAGAATTTTGATTATAGAGTGTTTTATTTTATAGATTGTGTCCACTCTGCGACTTTCATATATTGGTGGGTTTTATTCAAACTTATCAAACTTATCAACAAGTATTATCAACATGAGGCAATGTGTTGTTCAAATAGGTTGTTTCTGGATTACATAATATTCTGTCCGGTTCTGTGTTTTAAAATACACTTCCGGTAATAAACTTTAGGCATACATACTTCCGCTTTTTTTGTCAAGGACACATACTTGCATATACCAGGAAATTCAGTTGATTGTCAATATGCAGAGGGAAAAGTATTGGTGTGTGGTACCGGGATACAATTCCGATGGAAGGAAAGACCCCAGAAAATATCCTTTAGTGAAAGATATTAAATTTTTACTGTTTCCAACTAAGAAAGCCACAAGGAAAAGGAGGAAATGGTTAAATGCCATTAGATGTCCTCTCGACTATGATCCCAAACCCTGGCACAGAGTGTGTAGTCGGCATTTCAGTGGATCAGATTATCCAGAACTATTTCCACAGAATAATTACAGCGATGATACACCAACCAGTGCCGCCACTTCAATTTAAAAGAGGAACCGCCAGGACACTCCCCCAGGTCCTCTACCTCAAATCGAAGGCCATGGTCTGCCTCTGCGAAACGTATAAGTGACTTCTTTCTATCACTGGTCGACTGTATGTCCCTCTCTCTCAAATATCTCTCCAATTCCGGGAATTGGAGTTGGCAAAACACCATCATAAAATGATAATTTCAAGAAAGCTTGCGAAATTGCGTAAACACAGAAGTAAACTGAAAGCACGGATGCCTAAAATTTTGATCATGTGACCCGATATTATACTACACAAAATGGAATTTCGGACTATTCGGGAAACGGGCTATTCACAAGGTCAAATTTTGTGTTCTTCCATCTGACCGTCTGGTCATGTAAACTTGTGTCTACTCCATAACTTTCACATTTGTGGATTTATTTTGATCACACTTGGAAAAAATGTTTTCCAACATTATCACCATGTATCACATATACCACATTTAGGTATGTAAGTCAAGGTCAAATCTGTAAGTGGGAGGTAGTGGGTTCGATCCCCGGCCGGGTCTGACCCAAGACTTGAAAGTGGGTAGTGACTTTCATTTCGTAAGCACTCAGCATTACGAAATGAAAGTCAGGGTTCTTTCGGATGGGAATTTAAAATAAAAGAGGTCCTGTGTCGCGGTGGGCTTGGCATTATAAAGAACCCTGCTGTATAATGTCATCGGTGCAACGCACAGGCAAAATTTCTGTACCTTCGCATACAGCTGGTGATGTCTCGATATAAGTGAAATATTCTTGACTGGGACATTAAACACCATTACTCAACTCAACTCAACTCAAGGTCAAATCTGATTTGGGTTATATTTTCTTTACTTGCAGAATTCTTATGAAAAATGCAGCTTTAAAGTACAATTGCTAAATTTTGTATTATATTTTTCTATGAAAGAAATCATGTTAATTTATTACTAATAACCCCACCCCCCCCCCCCCCCCCAAAAAAAAATGAAGCAGGGAACATATACAGTGCTTGGCCATATATATTGGTGCAAGATGGCCGACGTCATTACGAACCTATCCAATGTAGCTGGGTTCCAAACGTGTTATTTTGAATAAAATACATGTATGTACAAACTTACCTTATGCTGTAAGTATTTAGTAATAAATCCCCTTGTCCTTATCACAGATCGATTTTGCCTTGGGATAGTCCTGTATAATGTCCTAATGTAGTCTAAAGTTAGTCCACTCCAAATTTCAGTCACAACTCTGATTAAATCTTCCTTCAATTTTATTTCCAAAATTCGTTTATAAATATCATTTTTCATTACTTTCCAAAAATTATCATGACGTTGGCCATTTTTTATGCGCCAATATATATGGCCAAGCACTATAGTTTCTACTTCATTTCTTCCACCAACTTTTTATCTGCCACTATTAAACAGATATTTATGAAACTTCACCGTAACAATATTTGGGAGGAGTACCGGTAGATATGCCATTAGCTATTTGTATGTTGAACATACACAAGTTTTGGGGATTTCCCAGTTGGGGTTCATTTTGGGACACTTTTGAAATGGCATCCCATTATAGTTATAATCTGTTGATATTGAATGACACCACCAATAAAATGTTTCTATTTTCAGATCATTATTGAGGAAGTACTCTGGAGGTGACCAGTTACCATTTGAAGATGGTAAGTTTGCAAACTTGCTTACTCTTACAATTTTCGCACAAGTTTTACGATTTTAAGGCTAAAATTACAACCGCAGGATTACTACAGTCCAACCTGCGTTAAAGGCCACCTCTGTATAAGGGCCACCTGCTTATAAAGGCCAGTAGAATTGTATCCAAATTTTAGGCCATGTTTATCGACAGAAGCTGTCAAACAGTTTCTGAGATACATCTAGTTATGGGTTGCAGTACAGCTGTCGAGTCAGCACCATTTCCTTGCCTTAGTACTTTATTTTTAGGCCTGAACTCTATTTCATGACCAGTGTTGGCAATGGTAAAACTGGTTCCCTTTGGTGGCCTTTATAGACAGGTTTGAATGTGTTCAACACTTAAAATTTTTAAAGAATAAATCTAGTCATTTTCCAGAAATTGGAGTTGAAATCATTTTGTAGTCTGTGTATATAGTGAAATATCAACTTCTTCCAATTGAATTAGAGCAAAGGACAAGGTTTTAATTGACAGATCGCCGGCCACACCAACAATGTTCCGACAAAGGCCTGGCATGCTTGAATTACACATAAAAAGAATGAAAACTCGGCCTGAATTGTGCCATTTAATGACATTAATACGTCATTAGTTGTCATTAGTTGTCGTGACGCTACTTTGGTATCGTGATGGCGACCAGTGTCGGAACATAAAAGGCATGGCCGGCTATATGTCAATTACATGACATCATTATGTTGAGAACATGACATCATCTTGCAGGAAAATGACATCCAATTCTTCAAAATTAAAAAATTTTGAGTGTGTTTCAAATCTTAAATATTGGTTTTTTGAATGAATGACTTTGTTTTGTAGTTTATACACTTTGTATAAACCAAAATCCGGCACAATCTTTCCAATGGTCTTATTTATTTTAAAGTTGAATGTCGAATTAAAAAGTTAGATTTTACAAACATGGCGTTGATGTCTATGTTAATTATACTTGAAGCAAAATATTGGCACTAAAATGGAAGAAAAATAATACCTTATGAGTTTATTTATGTAGGATAGGTAAATCTTACCCTCAGGGTTACACAAATCTGGTCAGAGACTCGGCAAGCCTCGTATTTGACTAAAATGTTCAACCCCTTTGGTGAGATTTCCCTATCTTGCATGGATACTCATACAGTCAAACCTGCCTATAAAGACCAACCAGTAAAAATGGCATTTATGGACAGGTGGCCTTTTTATACAGGTTCAAATAATATGAATAAATAACAATTGGGATACATTTCTACTAGCCTTTTTAAGCAGGTGGCCCTTATACAGAGGTGGCCTTTAAGGCAGGTTGGACTGTAATAGATTCTTATATTGTACATTTGTTTTGTCTAAAAATGGCTTCTTAACATTGCATTCATTAGAGTGATAATGGTCAGAATCTTCAGCTGCCTATAAAAGCAAAGAAGAAACAGTGGCTAAAAAATCTAAATCCTTACTGTTGATTTTGTTTTACCTATGATCATAATTTACCCAAACTTAATTATAGTATGGAAAAAAGGGTAGCGGTCACATCTGAATGGATTGCTGATAATACCTTTGCAAGTTATAATTTGCAATTCTTTAACATGTAATGGGGTTTGCCACTGTACCACGTGAAACCCTCTAACGTTTGTGCGGAACACTTATTTCCAATGGATATGGAATCGCGAAAGATGTCATTACTCGTAAAAATGATGTTATTCCGGGAAATTTTGACGTTAACAATACCTTCTGCACAAACGTTAAGAGGTATTGACTCATGGCACAGCGGTAAACCCCATTCATTCATTCTTTGAAGGTGCAGCAAGTTCTGCAGCAGCCACAGTGAACAGAACTCGGACAACACCCTCAGCACAACAAGCACAGGGTCACAGTCACAGAGACTCACAGCCACCTAATACAACCTCACAGAGTTTAAATATTGTCCCAAGTTCGTCCAGTGTAACTCTTGTTGTTGGACATGTATCAGCAGTTAACAGTCATTCGCCATTTTCAGTCCAAACTTTATCGTCAGTAGTAAACACTCCTGTGTCATCACATTTAAGTGCTAATCAGGGACAGTTAGTAGGAAAAATACCAACCCCAACAGTTAGTCACCATAGCAACAGTACAGCATTACCTAGCAACAGTACAGCATTACCTAGCAACAGTAAATTATTACCTAGCAACAGTACAGCATTACCTAGCAACACCTTAGTTACTTCACCATCAGCATCACCTGGTGGAATTATATCGAAGCCAGTTACCTCCCCTGTCACCACGCCCAGCGGAGAGATGTCACCTCCCATATTTTCACCGATTGGATCACCTAGTACCACATCGCCATTATCATTGTCATTTGAAATGAAAGGGAGACAACTTCCTTTGCCGCCACATGAAGATATTAAATTCTTAATAAACATAAAGGAGTTAAAAACAGAAAAACAAAAAGTGTTAGGCATAGTAAGTATTTTTCCGGCATAATATGTAAAAAAATATCAATAATTATTGTTTTTTTCTTGTTAGTTTTTTATACCCCCCCCCCCCCCCCCCCCCCTCCTTAAAAAGTGGGGGTATATAGTGATAGGGGTGTCCGTCCGTGTGTCCGTCTGTCCTTCTGTTACAATTTAAGGTACCTTATCTCTCTTATCCACAACTCCTCCTAAACCCTTCAATAAATTTTCATGAAACTTTCACACAATCTTTGTGATATAATGTAGATGTGCACCTCCTATTTAAAAATGTGATCTGATGGATTTTTTTTTTATATGTGGGGGGAACGGGGGGTATTTTTTGTGAGCTTGTGGCTCACAATTTTTGTAGTTTTTCAAAATAATCATCAAAATAATGTGCTGCATTTTTCTAGAGAATCAGTTTAATTCATCATGGTAAGGGAAAAAAGAATGTTTTTAAGCTGAGCAAGATATGCTTAAAATACTTCCAAAAATTTGTTTTAAAAACGTGACTACATGTACCTTGATATAAGTGAAAGAATCTTACCTCAGGCATAAAACTCCATTCGAGCAGATCCTACTGTAAAAAATTATTCAGTTAACATGCTGCAGTTCAGTGTCTTCTCCAGGCATGCCACTATATCAGAACTGCCTTGATATAAGTGAAGGGATCTGTACTGGAGATAAAACAATATTATCTAACACTAGACTAGTTTTTCTGTCTGTATTTGATGTGATACAAGTTTTATGGAACACGCGTGATACAGAATCTTGTATCACCACAGTGTGGTGGTGGTACAACTTTTGCGGTAAAGTACACGTGCACTTCTCATTGTGGCGTCATCGGGGAATCTCCGATTTGTCAAATGTAAACAATGACGTCAATACTACAAAACATGTCATAACATAGTTCTGTGGTTTTCTGTGGTAAAATGTATTTTTTCACATAAAGTATTGTTTTTTATTATTATTTAAATAACCTATTGGAAATGTTAGATAAAAATATCATATACACAGTGTGTATGTACAACCCTTCGTATCAGGTCTCGTCCTTTTTTTGTAGCTGTATCACAACTCAACGTGCAAGCGCGACTTGTAGTGATACGACTACGAAAAAAGGACTCGACCTGATACTGAGGGTTGTACATACACACTGTGTATATAATATGTATATATCAGAACTGCCTCGATATAAGTGAAGGGATCTGGACTGGAGATAAAACAATATTATTCCACTCCACAGTGTACACTGGGAAATCATTTATTTTCACAGTTTTTAGAATAACACCGTTGCTTAGGGTGATAAATCTGTGGTTTGTGGTAACCCTATAGGTAAGTTTGAAATATACAGTATAATTCATAAGTATAATGTGTCAAGTTTGACCTGGGCCATTTGACCTTTAATTTGAATATTAAATTGGGCTAATAAACTGTGTGATTTAGGTAAGACATGTATGATACAGAATCTTGTATCACCACAGGACCCGACCTTATCCTTTTCAAGTTAGAGATTAAATGGCCAGGTCAAACTTGATTCTCTATAAGGGTGTCCATGAACACAACAAAAGTATGATCACAAAAATTGATGATTCTACAGTTTTGTTACAATAAACACTTTTTCCCAGTATTACTATCACCTATCTTTATATATCAACTTTCAGGGTTAACAAAACAAGTCTGACCCTAAAAAGCCCTTGAATTTATCCTGATGGTCCTTAAAAGCCCTTGAATTTTGCTAATTAGGTATTGATATTAAATAGTTGTAAATAGACTGATCAAAATAAATAAATAAGTTACATTGAAATGAGCGATTTAAAGGTACCTGACCCTCCCAAATGCCCAAAATCAACCCCCACTTCAAGTGTCGTTATTATGGACATGTAAATAATTGTTTTATTGATTAAATTGTCTTTGCACCAATGTTTTTCTTATAAAATTGTCCCTCTGCAAATTTGCAAATGAGACCCTGAAAAGACCCTAAAAAGTCCTTAAATTTGGAGTCCAAATGTCTGTACAAACCCTGACTTTATATAGCTCCTAAATTACACAATGAATATGTCTGTTTGAATTTTTTCAAATTAAAGATTAAATGGCCAGGTCAAACTTGGTGTACTATAAGGGTGTCTATGAACACAACAAAAGTATGATCACAAAAATTGATGATTCTACAGTGCAATTTCATTAACATGTAAAGTTTTTGGTCAGCTTATCCAAGAAAACAGTGAAAATTGCAACAACATGGATATATAAATCTATATTGAATTATTGTATTTTAGGGGAACTATGGCACTGTGTTTGAAGGGACGTACAAAGGACGAAAAGTTGCCATTAAAATCTTAAAGTCGGAATTTCAAGATAAACTGTGTCATCGTGATGAATTCATTGAAGAAATTGACATTATTGGCAAGCTAAAACACCAGAACATAGTGCAGTTTGTTGGATTTTCTTTGAATGGTAAGCAGAATTTTTTTTTAATTTTTTACTTCAGAAAAATAGATTGGATTGTTCCCATGTTGTGATGTTTAATAAAACATTCTTAAATTTACTTTAAAGAAATAGAAGCAGGCTGCTTTCAAAAAAATTGTTGACCCTGGGATATTGCAAGCCTAGGCTTATAAAGGCCCTTCAGAAATTTTCTGGCTGTCATCGCAGTATTGTTGATAAGGTTGATGTCTCTATGTCCAGGATTGGATATATTTGACGTACCATAGTTCCATGTTCCTGTCACACAAATTTAATTACACTTGGCAGGTGTAGCTAGCTAAACAACAGGTGCTTACCCTTCCGGAGCACCCGGTCTCACTTCCCTGATGGAAGTTCACGTGTCAGTTCCAAAGTTTATACTTTGCTTCTGGATTGTGATTTGGACATGGATTAGTATGTTTGTTTTTGATTGGATTGTTCTCATCAGTGATATTGAAAGAGATTGAGTTAGTCTCAACAGCAATACCAATATTGAAAAGATTTGGTTGGTCTATCCAGCAGTTTTTTTTACAATGATTGAGTTGGTCATGGGTTCAGACAGACACATGGTTCATGGGTCATGGGTTCAGACAGACACATGGTTCAAGGGTCATGGGTTCAGATTGACACATGGTTCAAGGGTCATGGGTTCAGACAGACACACGGTTCAAGGGTCATGGGTTCAGACACACATGGTTCAAGGGTCATGGGTTCAGACAGATACATGGTTCTAGGGTCATGGGTTCAGACAGACACATGGTTTAAGGGTCATGGGTTCAGACCGACACATGGTTCAAGGGTCATGGGTTCAGACAGACACATGGTTCAAGGGTCATGGGTTCAGACTGACACATGGTTCAAGGGTCATGGGTTCAGACAGACACATGGTTCAAGGGTCATGGGTTCAGACAGACACATGGTTCAAGGGTCATGGGTTCGGACAGACACATGGTTCAAGGGTCATGGGTTTAGACAGATACATGGTTCAAGGGTCATGGGTTCGGACAGACACATGGTTCAAGGGCCGTGGGTTCAGACAGACACATGGTTCAAGGGTCATGGGTTCAGATAGACACATGGTTCAAGGGTCATGGGTTCAGACAGACACATGGTTCAAGGGTCATGGGTTCAGACAGACACATGGTTAAAGGGTCATGGATTCAGACAGACACATGGTTCAAGGGTCATGGGTTCAGACAGACACATGGTTCAAGGGTCATGGGTTCAGACAGACACATGGTTCAAGGGTCATGGGTTCAGATAGACACATGGTTAAAGGGTCATGGATTCAGACAGACACATGGTTCAAGGGTCATGGGTTCAGACAGACACATGGTTCAAGGGTCATGGGTTCAGACAGACACATGGTTCAAGGGTCATGGATTCAGACAGACACATGGTTCAAGGGTCATGGGCTCAGACAGACACATGGTTCAAGGATCATGGATTCAGACAGACACACGGTTAGATCCCTAAGTCCATACTTTAGACCATTCAGTGGCCGAGGTACCTATAATCTGAAAAAGATCAAACTTGACTTATTTTAAGTACCACCTATGATTTGTTTTTCAGATTGTACAATGGTTATGGAATTTTTAGAAAAAGGATCACTTCTGAAATACTTAACAGATCATAAAGAAAATAAACTCTCTTGTCAGCAGATTCTGAAAATTTGCCAAGACATAGCTGAGGTAAGCCCTAAAAAAGTCCTTGATTTTGGCCAGTTGGGTGTCTGTATTTAGATATTAAGCGGTTGCCAATAGACTGATATAAATAAATTAATTAATAAGTTATGTCGAAATGAGTCATTTAAAGGTATCTGGCTCTCCCACGCCCAACTTCAACCTTATCCACTTCAAGTGTTGTTAATATGGACACGTAAGTAATTGTATAGTGGATTTAATTGTCTTTGTACCAATATTTTTTTGCTAAAATTGTGTTTCTGATTAGGCCTTGAATTTGCAAATAAGACCCTGAACAAGACCCTAAAAAGTCCTTAAATTTGGAGTCCAAATGTCTGTACGAATCCTGTTTTATGTTTTTTATTGGCACTGGCTTTTAAATTAAACAAGTCACTTTGAGCCCATTTGGTGTACACATTAGTAAAGCTTAATTATAAGGATTCTCTCACTTTGTATCTTTATATATCGTCGACCGTCCTAAAATCGAGAGCGTCCTAAGATTCGAGGCCATTTTTGTTTTCAGTTATTATACGCGAGTATCGTCTCTGCAGTGACGATTTCATGCATTAAAGACAAAATTTAGGTATCTACTGTGAAACTATCCAGAAAAATCAGTTGTCTATTTTTCAGCTCTCAAATTCTTGTTGCGTTAGCAAATTTAGTTCGTTTTCTATTACAGTCTCGAATCACGGACGGTCGAGGATATAGAGGACATATAGTGCTAACTCCATTTCTTCTGCCACTTTCTCGAACACTATTTAAGAAATGACATTCTGATCATGGTATTTCAAGGGGTAATGAAAGTGTGGCGTGTGCCAAATATCATGAGCAGAAATGTCATTTCTTATATTTACAATTCTTTCTTTTATAAATATTTTGTATCTTGGTGCTATTTTTCCATATCTGCTCGTGTGATATAGGGTTTTTAACCATGCGAGATCGGTGTATCTCACATGATTACATAACCTCCTGTGCGGGACATGACGTAATATTGCAGGAAAATTAATACACATCAAGGGTCATGACCCCTTTCAACGGGAATTGAAATACAATTGCTTCTGTATGTTTCATCGAAGACAGATACAGTCATATTGTAAACATAAACAGATCTTTATAAAACTTAACAGAAACAATGTATGGATGTAGTATATGTGTCATTTGCTATTCATATTTTGATCATGCACATGGTTAGGAATTTTCCAGTTTTTGGTTCATTTAGAGGTTACTTTTGATATAGTATCCAATATCAGTTATTTATTTCCTATGTTTCCATTCCTAGTAGCCAAAATCGCCATTGGCTACTAATTTCTGAGGAATTCTTTCAAAAAGTAACCTATTTTAGCAAATTTGTGGGAAAATACTTTAAAAAGGACTATATTTTCACAAATTTTGGAAATTTGGCCACTAATTATTTTAAATTTATGGAAACCTAGTATTTCTTTTATTTATTAAAGGGAATGGCATATTTGGCATCAGAAAAAATAATCCATTGTGACCTAGCTGCCAGAAATGTATTATTAAGTGATGACTGCCAAGCAAAAATATCGGATTTTGGTTTGTCCAAAATTCTGAATGAGAATAAGGATTATTATAAACGCTCTGGAGGAAAAAACGTTCCTGCTTATTGGTAAGTCAGAATTATTTTTAACAAAAGAGCATGTTCTGTAAAATGCTTACTGTAAATTAGAAAATGTTCATGTTTGTTTTTGTTGCCCTGTAAGTGGGAGGTTGTGGGTTCCATCCCCGACCAGGTCTGATCCAAGACTTGAAAGTGGGTAGCACTCGGCATTACGAGTAAAAGTCACCACGCTTGAGCAATATAAAATCTGCAACACCTGATATCACAAAGGAATTCTTATTTTCATAAGAAAAAATTTTTGCTCAAATTTCTATCATATACATGTATATTGAATTGCGCTCAAATAGGTTAAAATTCTGTGGCTCAAATGTCCATTACTTTGTCTCTCAAACATCCGAATTGTTTCGCTCTTTTGTCCTAAACTTTCACTCAAATGTCCAACATGTCTCTAGCGTGCAGACACTGCAACTTGATTTTGAGACTTATCCGAAAAAATTCATTAGTATCAAGCTTTTAACCGTTCTAATATGGGCAGGAAATGAAATCATCTCAGAAAATTTCCAAGTCTCGAATGAGATTCAAACCCACAACTCTTGACAACCCAAAACCCAATGACAGTACCACTCGGTCATGTCTGCCCTTATCAATATTTATACAATGACAGTATTTCAAATTTATTTTGTCCATATGATAAAACTTTTTACTTTTTTAATTTTTCAAATTTTTAATCTGAAAAACAGGTGTGCTCCTGAGGTTTTAACACAGCACAAATTAACTACGAAAGGAGACATATGGAGTTATGGTGTTGTGGTGTGGGAGGCCTTCACTCATGGCGATAACCCCAACATTTGTAAAACGTTGGAAGAATTACGTGAAATTGGGATTCATTTACTAGAAAAAGGTGTACGTCTGTGTAAACCTGACAATTGTCCTCGGGATGTGTATGAACTGATGATGAAGTGCTGGTTCTGGAACCCAAATGAACGACCACCATTTACAGATATAGTTGCTGCTTGCAAGTATGTGATCAGATTTCAAGGCTATGTGGGTCCATATTTGGGGTCAATAATGGGCATTCATAAAATATTGAGAGACATCCCTGGACCACGTGCCATATCCATGGCTGGCTTGAGCATCAATATGCAATGATAAACACTTGGTCTGAAGTTTCTTGATGGTTGATTTGCATGCAACTTGTGTTGTTCTTCTGAAAGCTCTTGATTTTCTCAGTTGCCTAGTAGTCTAAAGCACTTGTTTGCGTATCTCCTCCTTTGGCAACAACTGCGGTAGCTCAGTTGGTAGAGTGCTCGCTCATTAAGTTGGAAGGGATGAGGTTTAAACCCTGACCAGGTCTGACCCAAGACTTGAAAATGGGTAGTGACTGTTCTTTCGCTAAGCACTCAGCATTACAAAAGGAAAGTCACAGTTCATTCAGATGGTTACTTAAAATAAAAGAGGTCCTGTGTCACGGTAGGTGTGGCACGATAAAGAACCCTGCTGAATAAGGCCATCAGCGCAATGCACAGACAAAATTTCTGCACCTTCGCCTACAACTGGAGATGTCATAATATAAGTGAAATATTCTTGACAGGAATATTAAACACCATTACTCCATTCCCTTAACTCTTCAATTTGGCTGCTGGTAAATAAGTAATTTTTACTTGCTTTGTACTAGCAAGCAGTTTGGCCAAATTAAAAAAAAAGTGGGTTTTTTTTTTTTTTAAATTGGCTCAGATGAGCTATTACAATCTATCACCGTCCGTCGTGCGTCGTCCGTCGTCCGTCGTGTGTAAACTTTACATTTTAATCTTCTCCTCCAAAACTACTGGGCCATATTTGATGAAACTTGGTGATTATCATGCCTGAGTAACAGCCTTTCAAAATTGTGCTCGGGGTTTGGCCACGCCCAACAAGATGGCCACTGTTACTAAAAATAGCAAAAAGACAAAAAAAATCTTCTTCTCTGAAACCAAAAGGTGCAGGCAAATTTTGATTGGATATTTGGATTCAGCATACCTAGGAACATTAAAATTGTGTTTTTCATGAAAATTGAACGAAAAATAGGTTACGCGTTTTTTGTGTAAAATTACGTAATTTTTAAAATGAGACATTTATTGTTATAACTTCATAATGGATGAAGATAATTGTATGGAGTTTTCACTGTTGATCTTGTCTTGCAATTTTCTTCCAATTGATATCAAGGTCGAAGGTCAAGGTCATGTCCCAGTTTTTGACCTTTGATAAAAAATGCTATTTTTTTAACATTTCTTGTGATAATGGCGTAGGATTTTCAGTTATTTGTAGGTATTGACATGACGATCATTTTGATACATAGATCAGGGTCATGGGTTCAAAGGTCAAGGTCACAGATGTCCAAGAATACCAAAATAGTTAATTATCTGCAAAACTATGAATTTTTTGTATAGGCATGTATATCAGAATATTGTAGGTAATGGCACAATGGTCATTTTGATAAATGAATAAAGGTCATGGGTTCAAAGGTCAAGGTCACAGATGTAAACAAGTACTGAAACGGTTAATTATCTCAAAAACTATAAACTTTTTGTATAGGCATGTATATCAGAATATTGTAGGTATTGGCCTAACGATCATTTTGATATATGAATGAAGGTCATAGGTTCAAAGGTCAAGGTCATAGACGCAAACAAATACTTAAATGGTTAATTATCTCAAAAACTATAAACTTTTTGTATAGGCATGTATATAGGAATATTGTAGGTATTGGTGTAATGATCATTTTGATAAATGAATGAAGGGCATAGGTTCAAAGGTCAAGGTCATAGAATTGAACGAATACTTAAATGGTTAATTATCTCAAAAACTATAAACTTTTTGTATAGGCATGTATATTAGAATATTGTAGGTATTGGCCTAACGATCATTTTGATATATGAATGAAGGTCATAGGTTCAAAGGTCAAGGTCATAGCTGCGAACGAATATTTAAATGGTTATTAATTATCTCAAAAACTGTAAACTTTTTGTATAGGCATGTATATTAGAATATTGTAGGCATTTGCACAACGATCATTTTGATATATGAATGAAGGTCATAGGTTCAAAGGTCAAGGTCATAGATGCAAACTAATACTTAAATGGTTAATTATCTCAGAAACTATAAACTTTTTGTATAGGCATGTATATTAGAATATTGTAGGTATTGGCCTATCGATCATTTTGATATATGAATGAAGGTCATAGGTTCAAAGGTCAAGGTCATAGACGCGAACGAATACTTAAATGGTTAATTATCTCAAAAACTATAAACTTTTTGTATAGGCATGTATATTGGAATATTGTAGGCATTTGCACAACAATCATTTTGATATATGAATGAAGTTCATAGGTTCAAAGGTCAAGGTCATAGATGCAAACGAATACTTAAATGGTTAATTATCTTAAAAACTATAAACTCTTTGTATAGGCATGTATATTGGAATATTGTAGGTATTGGCCTAATGCACATTTTAATATACAGATGTTTTAACTGTTTATAAATAATCTATTGTAGCTAGACTTTAAATATGTTATATATAGCGTACTTATATAATAACTATTATAATTAATTTGCAAAACTACTTGCATATTATTGGCCCTTACTGCTGAACATTTTGATATTCTCTTTTATTAATGTCATTGACCATTGAACCTCTGCATAAGATATGTACTCTTCCTCAGGTGAGCGTTAAGGCCCATGGGCCTCTTGTTAGTTTAGGGCCTTTTCCCAAAAGACCCTGATTAATTCCTGATTTGTTTCTTCAGGAATATTAAATACAAGAAAAAAAAATTATTTTTTTTTATAAATAAAATAAATAAAGTATGGCACTCAACACTTAGGATAAATAATGGTAATACTTTATTTGTTTCGACATGTTTCAGCAGCTAGGCTGCCGTCATCAGGACTGCTTTACAAAAATTTTTATTAGCTAAAGTATAAAAGTTGGCTATTGTATTGCCAAAAAAATCATGTGACGTTGATTGTTCTGTGTTGGCTTCTATGTTACGTTGACGAGAGAATGATCAGTTAAAGAATAAAATAAAATTAATGTTGCATATTTACAGTTATTGTTTGTTCTTATTTAAAAGTCAGTAAATACTGTATACGAAGACTTCTTTTTTGACATTGAAGCCGGAAGTTCGTCTAGACAAATCGTATCTTCCTCTGATGGATGGAGTATCTCTGTTTTTACTGTGGAGTATGATTCAATTTTAATTGACAACAAACACTAAAAATTATTGGTCTTTTTGTGTGTAATTAATTTCAAAATCTGTAATTTCAGGATGTTTTTAGAACAGTTGGAACAACAAGGGACACTGGACTGAAATGAAATGAAAGTATAATTGTGGGTTTCCAGGATGTAGGATCTCAGAATCTCTGTTGTCATTTCATGATTTTGTAAGAAGGTCCTTGAAAAAAATTGAGACTTGTGTTTATTTGGAGAAACGGAAACCCCCTGCAACTCATAAAAGTGCCAAAAGTCAGCGACAGTTTGATGGACTAGTAATATAGATATAAAAACTGCATTTTGTTACACCTGGCCCCGGTTTCACAATCATTCCTTAGTTAAGATTTTCCTTAAGTTAAATTCAGCAAATTTTGGTAATCTCTTTTTGGAACTGCTAATGAATATTTTTGTCAAAACTAAATGCAAATATTTAATTCTAGCAATTATCTTAAAATTGACACCTTAAGTTCCTGGATATCTTGAAAATAAACAAAATTATAAAGATTTTAAATTTTGAAAGATTTAAGTTAAGAAAAAGCATAGCTAAGGAATGATTGTGAAACCGGGGTCTGGGAACATACGTTTTACTTCATTTTTACCTGTGTGAAACATCAGTAGGTGTCGAAAACTTACAGTGAACGGAATTAGCCGAACGATTATCAAGTGTAACAGATAAATTTATGCCAATTTTTCATCATTTAGGTATGTGACAATCGTGGGGTTTGTGATAAACTTTTTGAATTGAGAGAGGGGGAGTGACAAACAAAAGATAGAGAGAAGATAAGACTTGATATATATGTTTATCTAACATTAGACTAGTTTTCTCTGTCTGATTTGACGAAATACAAGTTTTATCGGACACATGTGATACAGAATCTTGTATCACTACACTGTGGTGATACAACATTGGCAGTAAAGTTCACGTCGGATTTCTCATTGTGACGTCAAATGTAAATAATGACGTCATTACTACAAAACATATTTTATAACATAGTTCTTTGGTAAAATGTAATTTTTTCACATAGAGTATTGTTTTTCATTATTTTAAAGAACCTATTGGAAATGTTAGATAAAAATATCATATACACAGTGTGTATGTACAACCCTTCGTATCAGGTGTCATCCTTTTTTCGTAGCCGCATCACTACTCCTTGCGCGACTTGTAGTGATACGGCTACGAAAAAAGGACTCGACCTGATACTGAAGGTTGTACATACACACTGTGTATATAATATGTATATATATTTATAGTGCTAGCTGTTTTTAGTGTTAATTAGATTTAAAACCATCTATCTTTTTGTTTTTATTAAAAATTTGAGACTTTGTATTGCTCAAAATCCCACCTTCTATCTCCCAACAGAAGGGGTATCGGTAATCAAAAGGTTTACTGTGGCAATGGCATAAAAATAATATGGAAAAATCTTGTCTTTTCATACAGGCGTTATTTTTTAGCATAAAAGTCAAATCAATTGTGGAAGTTAAAAAAGAATAATGCAGAATTTTCTTTTTTTCATATATCATGAAATTTTTTTCATGCAGACATTATTTTTTAAAGCACCAGCCATGCTGAATGCTTTATAGCGATTGTTGGATTTTTTCATATTTTGCGCCGCTCTCATTTCACCTTGAAATGAAGCCAATCAAATTCTTTGTTTCGACTTAAATTACGGTAATTGCCATATACCGTAGCCCAGGTATGTGTAAAACTCGAATCTGAGTGATTGGGTCTCCCGGAAAGTTACTAAGGCAATGTTTTCATTTTGTACAGAAAGTTGAGCAGAATGCCCATCTGAAATGTAATCATACATGTATAATCCATAATTTTTTAAACAAAAAATAATATTGGCTTTAAAGGCAATA
This sequence comes from Anadara kagoshimensis, assembly GCA_021292105.1. Taxonomy (NCBI): domain Eukaryota; kingdom Metazoa; phylum Mollusca; class Bivalvia; order Arcoida; family Arcidae; genus Anadara; species Anadara kagoshimensis. Next base: position 24,319,136 of record CM037863.1, on the reverse strand, counting down.
AAGCAAAGTTTTAACAACTTTTCCTCTTATTCCCATTATAAATCCTGATTAATAATCGGACATCAGTTTAAAAAGTAGAAGAAATTGTGGAAATGATTTTTTTCATATGAAAATGAAAGATTTTTTTTGTGCATGCAGAACTTATTTTTTAGTGAAAAAGTCATATCAAATTGTGGAAATTAAAAAAATAATGCAGATTTTTTTCACCTGAAAATGTAATGTTTTTAGAACAAAAGTCATATCAAATTGTTGAAGTGCAATGCATCGTTTGTTTTATATGCATAAGTATTTGTTATCTATATGCCAGTATATATATATATATATATATATATATATATACATGTTTTTAATAAATATTGAAAAAACATGTTTTTCATGTGTTTCTTTTACTGCAGTAGCTCAGTTGGTAGAGTGTTCGCTCCACATGTAGGAGGTCATGGGTTTGGAACCCAAGACTCAAAAGTTGGTATTGACTGTTCTTTCGCCAAGTACCTGGCATTACAAAATGAAAGTCGGTTCTTTCAGATGGGAACTAAAGGTCCTGTGTTATGTTAGGCGTGGCACACAATAAAGAACCCTGCTGTATAATGCCATCAATGCAACACACAAGCAAGATTTCTGCACTCTCACCTATAACTGGCAACGTCTCGATATAAGTAAAATATTCTTGACTGGAATGTTATACACTATTACTAATTCACATAAAAACAACAACAGATTAACAAGAGTTTTATATCTACCTGAGGTCTTTCGGCCAATGTGCAAACCCTACAATGGTGTTTGCTTGCTCGTGTACCATGTCATATTCCATAACATTTCTGGGTAACGATTGTTTCAATTGAAGATGGAATCCCTTCAATTCACTTTTTCATGTAGAAATGATGTTACTGCAGGAAATTTTGACAAGTGAAAATAAAATATTAAAATTGATGAAATATGAATTAATAGGAAATTACCTACAAATCCACACTGTCACATAAAGGTTTTCCAAAATGTTCTGCACAAACATTAAGGGGTATTGATCACGTGGTTTGCTTGCGAACTCCATTATTAACAGGAATTCTTGCAACATTGAACTGATTCAAAAGTCCCCTCCAAATCTATGGCAACAGCAACCATTTTGAAAATATGAAACAATGAAAGCATGTCTGCTTTTGATGTATGTAACAAGCTTGCAAAATACCAAATTAAGTTTGGACCATTATTGTGGAATCTCACATTTTGTTGGTTTCCATGGAAACATAAAAACAATCCTTAACAAGAAATTCTGCATTATTAAACTGATAAAAAAGTTTCCATATTTTATGGCAACAGCAGCCATTTTGAATTTTGAAACCATTTCTGCTCTTTAAGGGTGTAGCAAGCCTGCAAAGTACCATTAATTTTGTACAATTGTTGTTAAATTTCACATTTTCTTGGTTTCTATGGTAATGATAGCCATATTGAAAATCTAATCATGCTTGGTAACAATTCTGTAAATATAGAACAACTGCCGCTATGAAGTTTTGCCCCAGTCTAGACTTTTCCACTTTCAGAGCTGCCAACCCTATTTTATGTAATTGTGGGTCCGACCTAAATCCACTGAAAGGAGGTTGGAGGGTCTGGGTGCATTCCTTCCAAAAGAATGGAAAATTATGTATAAAAATAAGTTGCATTGTCATGTGATTTCCTAGAGAAATAGATACAGTACACATGTAGTAATTTTTCACCTGATCCAGACACAAAATTAATCCACTACATCCTTAGTCCACCCATGTAATCACTCAAATTCTCCGCGATTACAGATGGATTTGAGTGATAATGAATGAACACTGCAAATTCCCAAACTCTGGTAATTTGCGGGTCAGTCCCCTTTTTATATATCAGTCACTTTATGGATGATGAAGGAAACTGGTGTGCTTGGAGAAAATCATCAACCTTCAGCAAGCCAACTAATAAACTTTATCACACTAAGATCTGTCAGAGCTGCCAACCCTATTTTGTGTTATTGCGGGTCCGACCGAAAACCGACCATGTCTGTGTGCATCCCAACTAAAAGATTTGAAAATTGATAAAAAAAATAAGGATTGCCATTTGATGTGTGCTCCTGGGCACAAAAAAATCCACTACAACCTTAGTCCATCCATGTAAATCACTCTAATTCGTTGCGATTACAGATGGATTTGAGTGGTAATGACTAAACATTGCAACTCCTCAAACTCTATGATCATTTGCGGGTCAGCGAGAATTCATGTCCAAATGAGGGTTGTACCCGCGAGTTGCAAGTCAGTTGGCAGCTCTGATTTGTTCCGAGTGAAATTTGAACCTAAGTGGTGAGAGGCACTGTGATCCATAAGCACTCTCTTAAGACAACTTGTCACTTGGCCAACCAGCGACCCACCCCATCTAGCCTTCTGGTTGGTGTGTTCTGACTTTACGTCATGTTTCCATTAAATATTAAGAAGTGCTGTAAATCATGTGCTTTCTGTTCATGATAATTATGAAGCTTTGACCATTATAGGCAGTGGCTATGTACGATCATATGTCTGAAATGTCATTGATATAAAAAAGATGTATGTCTACATTAAAAATTAAGTAAAGTATTCGCATTTAACTGAATTATCTATCTTTGTAAAGCTACACCATAAAATACTGTACCAGGTGAGCTTGATGGGCATGGTGTTTTGGAAACCTTTGTACCTATACGTAAAACACCGAAAATCCCGATCAAAAAGATTTCCGAAAGTATAATTTTGTTCTACTTTTCATAACATTTTTTATCGATGTGTCCTAATGCAATAAAAATGTTCCAATGGTTAATGTAAATCATTTAAATTTATTTTCATTGTAAATCTTAGAAATTATATAAATCATGCCATTTAGTTGTTAAAGGTAAAAAAAATTGCAGTAAATCGTTTCATTAGGCGATGATGTCTCATTCCGATGTTTAGGGAGCTGAAAATTCTAAATAAAAAATTGCATTTAGTTTATTTAACATTCTCAAAAATATATGGGATGGCATAGTTTTGTATTAGTTCTATTCATTTTCAGTATATCTGCATTTTATTGTAAATATAGGTAGGAAATAACATAGAAACCATTAATATCTTTTTTGTCGTAAGTCGAACAAATGATTTATGGGTTCAAAAGGTCATGGCCGGCCATTGGAATCCTAAGGATGTAGAAGCTTGAATGAAGTGGAGATTTTAATAGGTTCTTTGACGTTTGGTGTAGCGTTTATTTAGCTATTCCAACTGTCGAAACGCCGGTAATTGTTTAAGAATGTTAACATGTAAGATATTTTTATGTTTATTTGAATCTCTTGTATTTTATTTTACGAGTTTCCGTCATGTTCACCTGACCTGTCAAAAAACAAAATTTTACAGTCTAAGTGTGTAGGTAGCTGTCACCATGTCAATCACCACAGTGGATTAATGTGTTATGTGGGGGGTTGGAAAGCGTGGGTAATAGGTAATTTTTTCCTTCGTGTGCACTCTGTTTTAATCAAAGTGGACGTTTAAATCAAAATCATTTTAACCAAATTTGTGCAAAATTTTGAAGTCCAACTATGTTAGACACAGGTGCCCCTTTTTACAGGGATAGGGAAATGTATTTTACTTTCTGTGTAAGGTCTAACAATTTAATCAAAGCATAACATAGCATAGGTTCTACATAACCTGATGTAAGGGTATAAAAGGAAGTCTTACCCTGATGTAATCCATAACATGAAAAAGGTAGATGAAAATGGATGATTCGAAGGGGACAGTTCTACTTCTACCGGAAAGCGGCCGCCATCAATAAGCTGATTATTCTGCCACTGTGTAGGGTGTGCGCGTTAAAAAAGGTGCAGCTATACAAGTAGTGAGTTTAAAAACAGAGCAGAATAAATTAGGCAGCCAGGTGAGTCTTGAAGGATTCAAGGCTCACTGCGGACACTGTACTGGAGGGGAGGGCGTTCCAGTCTCTGATTGTCCTCGGGTAGAAGGAATCCCGTCTAATATTTGTTGAGCATTGTTGTTGCCTGAAAGAGTTGCCATTATGGGCTCTACTTGTTCTTCCTGTTGGTATTAGCTTATCACTAGGGTCTATTTTCACTTTGTTGTTAACGATCTTGTAGAACAGGCATAGTCGTGTATTCTTTCTTCTGTCTTGTAGTTCTGCCCAGTTTAGGTCTTTCACTATATTGGACACTGATGTTGCACTATTGTAGTTGTAGTTATTTCTTACGTATCTAGCCGCTCTTTTCTGAACTCCCTCCAGTTTGTTGATGTTGTTTTGTTGATATGGGTCCCAGGTTGAGCATGCATATTCTAATGTTGGTCGTACTAGCGTTTTGTATGCCTTTTCCTTTAGGCTAGGGTTACTGATGTTTAGATTTCTTTTCAAGAAGCCGAGAGTGTTGTTAGCTTTTTTACATATGTTGGCAATATGTGTGTTCCATTTCATGTCTGACGTTATGGTGATCCCTAGATACTTAGCAGATGTAACTTGCTCTAAGATATGTCCATGGAGGGTATATTGATGTTTAATGGGTTTCCTCTTCTTTGTGAAGGTTAAGACATTACATTTATCTGGGTGGAAATTCATCATCCAATTCTTTTCCCATTTTCCTAGTGCATCAAGGTCTAATTGTAGTTGTTGGCTATCTGACTGTGATTTTACAGTCAAGTACATGATGGTGTCGTCGGCAAAAAGACGGACAGTTGATGTTATGTTTTTAACTGTTTTTAACATCAACAGTTCCACTCAAAGTAACCACGGTTGACAGTTGTAGAGTTTGGTCCTTACTGACCTTAGAGATTTAGAAAAAATATTTTAACAGAAAAAGCTCATAAGAATTGCTGGATCTACCGGTGTGTGTAATTACCGAAACTGTGCAGAATTCATCTGCAGTTTAGGTTATATTAATAATGTTTGTGCTTTATGTACACACCCATGCAGTAATTCTAGGGACCTTTACTGTTTAAACCTTCTGTACCTATCTCTGACCACCAAAAATGTCTCAGAGAGATAGATTTGTACATAAAAAATAAAAACTCATGATCCTGATGAGGCATAATCAAACACCTTGAAACGGTTGTTAAAAATTCTTTCTTGTTTTAAAAATTCCTCCCTAATCTTGGCTGATGGAGAAGTCACTTCTCTCTATTTCAGAATCTACTGTGTTTGTGATAATGAGTTATGCTTAATTTTCATAGAAAATCCAATGAACTAAGTTTAGCTTGAATGAAGTTTGATATTTTTTTCACTTATATGAGTTTAGCCATAACGGGAAATTGTTGTGTGTATCCGCAGTTACCAAAGAATATCTCTGCACACAGTGAAATGTTCCTACTATGGTGGGATTTTACATGTTGAAATAACAGGTGCATGTACATCCTTTTGAGCATATGACTTTATACTTTACTGAGGATTATCACTTCTGGTGTAAACATAGCCACTTTTGACATGTAAAAATCCCCATTATGGCAACATTTTTCTTTGTACAGAAATATTTTAAGGCAATTTTGGATGTGCATAGCAGTTTTCATGTGCATAGCAGTTTAGAGTTTTGGAGTTTTGAAAATTAAGCATAATCAGGATGTCTCAATATAAGACAGAAATGTAAAACCCATAATTAATCGTCAATCACCTTAGTCTCCTATATACATACTGACAGATGGATGTCATGTTTAAAGTTTGCATGGTTGGTTGGTTGGATCTTCTTGTTTCTTGAATTGACTGTAATTATCCTAACAGTAACAGACCTGAATTTTGAGATTTTTAGGGGGGCTTATTGGACCATATCTCAACATTCACAAAATATTAAAGTGCCCCCCCCCCCCCACACACACACACACACAAATATTTCTCTGTATATGTAGTAAAAATACTGGTTACTACTTTGTACTCAACTACCTTAATTTTTGGGATATAATGCATTTCATAATTGTTTCTTTTATACAGGAAATAAACAAGCAGATTTTAAGATGTCAGAAATGGAATCCTGTACCTTGAATGCTGCCATCAGACGGCACTCTTTGACTGACCCGACAGATATGCCACATGTCCACAAGTCTGCAAGAATGTCTTGGCATTTGAACAACGAAAATGGGAAAAATAATTCTTGTAATGGTGAAGTGGATGATAGTTCAAATCATGAATCAGAGTATTTGTCATCCCATGATGCCAATTCAAACTCGCCTGCGTTAAAAAATAATAATCCCGAGATTGGTCAAAATATACATGAAGATGACATCGCAGAAACTGTTCAGAAAATGTCAAAATTACGTGCAAACAGTCGAGATAGAGATGTGTCGTTCCTTGAGAGAAGTCTTTCATATTCAGCAGTAGAGCACACAAATAGCTCTCTCAGAAATGATCCCAGATTTCATTTACGGAATGGAAATGAAAATACTGCAACAGAAACAGAGGCAGCGACAAGAAGTAAGGGAGATAATGTTCAAAGAATTAACGGAAATCAAAGTGACGAAACGACATCAGGATGTAATGACTGTTCTTCGTCACAAAATTCTGCAGCAGTGATAAAAGACGAGAAAAATGGTTTACAGCTTGATATAACGCCAATAACTGTGAATGAAAACGATGGCAAAAAATCTGACACTGTTCACGGAAAACCGCCATTACCCAATACAAAAACAAAAAGAGGTTCACAAGGGAAGCAATCTTGGCTTCTACGACTGTTCGAATCCAAATTATTTAATATGTCTATTGCTATTTCATATCTGTTTAATTCTAAAGAGCCTGGAGTTCAAACTTATTTAGGTAAGTATACTTTACCAGTGATTTTGTTTGCTTAAATTTACTACAAAATAAAGGTAGTTTGAACTAGTTTCCCCCAGGGGAAAAATAACCAAATTTTCCCAATTTGATCACTAAAATTATCAAAAACAACAATGATATACTAGCATATGATATTAAATCTAGTTGTCCTAAACCACACAGTGTTAGACATTGTCACAATATAACATCTTTGCAATGAAGATCTTAAGCTATTGCAAGTGTGTCATTATGCAGTTTGCTGTATTCTAGAACTTCAAATTTTCCCAATTAAAAGACTGAAGGTACCGGTAGTTTTAAAAAAATGTAATTAAACCACATTGCTTACAATTCCTTTATCATTACAAGTACAAGGTCAGAAGAGCTTCAGTGGCTAAGTGTTCTAAAGCTAAGTTAACATATCATAGTGCCTCTTAACTGCTAGAATTGAAATACATGCAGAGCAGTTCTTATAGTGAGAAAGTTTATCAGTTGTCTTGCCAAAGACAGGTGGCTTTTCTGCAGGTACTTTGGTTTCCTCGTCCTTTCAAGAAATGACTGCCTCAATATATGTGAAAAATTTTTGACTGGGGTGTAGAACACCATAACTCTACTCCTCTCTCATATACAAGCATTTCTTTATAATTATTTGTAGTAAAACCACATTACAATGCCCCTCAATAACTTTGCCACTTCACTTGTTGTCGCAGTATTTTCAAGTCCCAAAATTTGTGTCTTCAATGTTTTTCTCCATGAGATTCCCTCAATTCCTCAAGGAACCCCTTTGTATATTTGACTGATCAAATGGTGGTGATGAATTAAGTTTCTATGGTATATTTTGATTCTGTTTTCAGGTAACCGTATGTTTAGTTTTTCTGAAGACGAAGTTGATTTTTATCTTCCACAAATTTTAAATATGTACATACACATGCATGATGTGGCTGAAGCTTTACATCCATATCTCATCAACAGGTCAGTATAAAGTACTGTAAATGGTGTACTTACATGTAATCAGAGGTAGTGGGTTCAAACCCGATGGGGTCTGACCCAAGATTTGAAAGTGGGTAGTGACTGTTCTTTGGCCAAGCACTAGGCATTACAAAATGAAAGTCACAGTTCTTTCGGATGGGAACTTAAAATAAACGAAGCTTGACTAGCTTCATCAATGATGAATACAGATTTAAAATGTCAATAAAAATCATCACATCATCATCAAATCCATAGATTTATAGCCATGTGCTTCAATTTGTTGAAATTTGAATCACTTGTGACATTTTCAACATTAATTTCTCAACAGATTTGAAATTATGCATTATTTAATTTTGACTAATCAATTGATTAAACTACCATAATCAAGCTTCAAACAACTTGACCCAGATGTCATCCTTGATTTAAATTTGCGAAAATGTAATGCAGAAATCAAAAAGATTAGATAAAAAAATACATCCCTTTCTAGTGCCAAGATATATCTATTTTACTTGGAGCCAAGTACCGGTATACAGACCCATGTACAGCACCTGTTTACTTGGCAAAGTGCAAAGTAATTTGAACATTTTTATTTCAGTCCTGGTATTGAGATTAATATAAAACTGTATTGTTGAGATTAGCTGAAAAATTGCTGATGCGCATAAACAATCATTTAAACAGCTTTGCCATGTACTGCTCATGAGTCATACAAGTGAAAATGAGGGGAAATACTGTATACATGATATACAAACAGAAAATGCAAACATTGCAAACTTCATCTAACTTCAACTGCTCAAGAAACAAAATACATGTACCGGTACATCAAAATTTGAAGGCATTTGTTAATGAATGATTTTAACCTGAAAGTTAAGTTTAAGTTATTGGTAATGATTTGACATTAATGGTTTTCTAATCACCTGTATTTGTGAATTATAATTAGTATAAGTTACCCCAAGGGGGGTCACCAGTCACTGATTGATGTCCCTGATACTTCTCTCCTTGCGTAATAAAGTGTTTAAATGTTGCCCTAAGGGTTTAAAAATTTAGTTTTTCACAAGGAAGTGAGTGTATTGTAAATGTATTAGAGCATTGAAATATATCTGTAGGTTTAGCTATATCCTGGACTATTTTGGATCCCATATATATCAAATTTTTTGTGTTGTTAATAACAATTGCAAATTAAATTGAATGATAAATTTATTTTGGAAAGAAATATGTTGTCCTGTAATAAATCTAAAGTTTTTAATTTTGATGCTTTATAAAACATATAAGAATACACGTATTTATGAAACAGAAACCTTACTGGTTAGCTAAATCTCAATCTGACCACAACAGGTGCTTGGTCTTGGACCCCAGTCTGACCACAGTAGGTCTTGGACTTCAGTCAGACTTGTAGAATATAGACTTGTCTAAACTTTGAGCCCTGTCAGTAAATAGAAAAAGGCGTCTGTTCATTTTATAATTTCTAAGTTTTCTAATACTTTCTAATATAATCTAAAATATGTATTTAAATTTTGATAGGAAAAGTCTTAAAAAATATATTAAGTTAAATCTTCTTAATAATTGAATTTGTATATTGTGGTGCAAAAAAAAATCTTAGCTAGGCTTGTTCTTTACCAAATATATTAGAACTTGAGATTGGCATTGAAGATTGGAATCTTTTTTTTCAGGTGAATTGTCTCCCTTATATCAATGCATCTTGTTGTTGCATGTATATTGTTACCTGACAGGTGAGCCCAAAGGCCCCCAACTCTGGCACTTGCCTTCATTATTGAAGATCAGGGACAATGAAAAACATTAATTTAAAAATGAAAAAATAAACCATACAGGCTTCAAAATTATTGAAGGAATAAGCAAGATGCCTTGGATTTTAAACTTATAGCAAGCAGGGCTTGTAACAAATTCACTGAAAAGACAACCCGGCTTAATTAATCAGAATTTCAATCCGTAGCTATGTTGTCCCATTGTTCTTTTGATCATTACTGACCTTGTAAGAAATACAAGTCAGTTGATAAAAATAATTGACATATGGCCGGCCACGCCCACAATGTTCTGACAAAGGCCCGACATGCTTGAATTAGACGCAAAAAAAAAGAAAGAAAACTTGGTCTGAATTGTGCCGTTTAATGATGTCACTGACACTTGTACGTCATTAGTTGCTCTGACGTTGCTTTGGTACAGTTATGGCAGCCAGTGTCAGAACATTGTGAGCGTGGTTGGAGAAATGTCAATTTCTTATTAACGTATTGATTTTTGCCTTTCCTCTTTGATTCTGTTGTTTGTTATAAACTCTAAACTTAAAAAACAAAATTGTGTTTTTTTTATTTTCTGTGTCAAAGGGCCCTGGTTTTTGGCTCATCTGAATAAAAACTCAGCCCTAGTAGTGATACATGTAATCTTATTGTTTTAATCGTGTTTACAGATGTAGACAGGATGTAGAATTTTCTGTAAGAGCAGCCTGGCTTCTTGGTGCTTATTCTTCAGATGTCCTGAAACCTTCATGGAAAAACTCTCAAGGTGTTAAACTAAAGAATATGATTTTACAAGAAGAACTGAGGTAAATATAACATGATAATGTCTGTCCAACCAGTATACTAGTATAGCCCATTTGTTAATATGTTCTCTATTTATATGCCTTTGTCTAGAAATGGGACATGCTATAGAAAAGTGTTGGTCATCCATCCATCTGTCCATCCGTCCGTAATAGTTTGTCCGCCCTACTTTTTCAACAGCATTGAAGATATTTTTTACTAATCTTAGTATAGATACTGGTAATAACCAGGGGAAGACATTCTGTGCACCAGAAGAGATGACTGCAAATTTCTCAAGAGTTGTGCCCCTTTGATATTTTCATTACTTTTTTTTTTCTATTAAGTTTCTTGGAGTTGTGCTCTTTAGGAATTTTATGTTTTTTGTGATCTTTACTAACAGTTTTAATGATAAAAATGTAAATGAGCATATCTTTTTCTACCTAGTGGCATTCTTGTTTGATCAAATGGCTGTAGTTTCTAGCCAAGTTGGGATAACGCCTTTTTATCGCAGTTTAACATTACGTCATAAGGTACATAGTTTAAACTTGGGGTTTTGAAAATTGTCCTCTGTTCACACTAGAGTATTTTGTTAAATCGTATTCAAAAACTCATGTCTCTGCTGCTATTTTGTACAATTTTTATTTGAGATTAAATAAAAATTAAAGAAATCACAAAATCACAATATCATAAAATCACAAGCCCAAAAGCTAAACAGAAACACAGGAAACTGACAGATTAAGAGAAACAGCAAACTCCCACCAGGAAAGTGAGGCTGGGTGCTCTGGCAGAGCAAGCATTTTCCTTCCCCTATTCAGCATGCTTCACCAGTCATATGTGAAACCAAAATTGAGAAACCAGTAAAATAAATATATATTCTTTTTAAATTACAGACCACCAAAGCCCAAACTGCCCAATGTACCAAGTCCGGTTCAGCTACCAAGTTTACCACCACAGATTGTAACTTCTCCATCAGGAAAACAAAGAACCCATCACAGGTCACGATCTGATGCTACAGGTATGTCAACTACTGTAAATTCCAAAATGTGCTAGTTCACTTGTGAAAGAATCATAATTTTAAGATTTGCACACTTATTTTAGCTGAGTTGATGAATGGTGTTTAACATTTGAGTCAAGAATATTTCATTTATATCAAAATGTCATCAGCTATAGGCAAAGGTGTAAAATTTTGCTTGTGTGTTGCACTGATGGCATTATACAGTAGGGTTCTTTATCATGCTACACCTACCATGACAAAGGGCCTCGTTTATTTTAATTTCCCATCCAAAAGAACCGTGACTTTCATTTCATAATGCTGAGTGCTTGACAAGAGCAACAGTCACAATGAACTTTCAAGTTTTAGGTCAGACCCTGTCAGGGTTCAAACCCACGACCTCTCACTTACAGAGCAAGTACTCTACCAACTGAGCTACCACAGTGGTGATCTTTTAGTACCATCAGATGGTGGTCAGAATAAATTTATGAAAATTTTGTTATAAAAATATTCATAAAAGGTATACTTTTGCATTTTGTTACTCTTGCAAATTTACTTGAAAATAAAATGGAATGCAAAAATTTCTTGGCTATAAACATGTGGGGTCTCATGGGAATCTGCCCGAGTGGGCAGTGGGAGGTCCTGTGATCTGTAAACTTTGGGAGCCAAATATATATAACCTTGAGATCACTATAACATTGCAATTTTATACACTGTCCAATTTAACTTTGTTAATATTATCAGGGATTTACCTGAAAGGATCACAAAGTTCATCAAATTTACAAGAGCCAGTAGCATCAGGAGATTTGTCGACTGGGAGAGCATTTGACAGCGGATGTACGTGTCATCAGAGCTCGGAAGCTAGGGTTAACAATCTGACAGGGAAGGAAACTGTCTGCCATTGTGATGTAAGTTTTATGTTTGGAAAATGAGTTGGAGATTATGTAAACATGTATATTTTTGTGTGGTGTAAATTGCTTTGCTATGTCCGCAAATTGAAACGAATAAAAAATAACCCTCTTGCAAAATGCTAACAATACAATTTTGTGAAAATAACCATGCTTACAGTAGTTCAAATTGGTTAACACAGACAATTTTGTCACGTTTACAAATCCATCAAAAGAACTGTTTTCAATTCAGAAATGCAGTTGATGGGATCATTCTGGCCTAATCTTGAAAAACCAGGGACCATTTTCCAAAAAATTTGGCAAAGTAAATTGATTGTAACATAAATTGATGCATTTTTTTCAGAGATCATAAGAATTAAATTTTAAAAAAGGAACAGGTGGAACTGAATTTGTTCAAAACTCAACTAAGACTAATAAGATAGACCAAACCCTGGCCCACAGAGAGTATTTTTAGGACAGTACGATGAATCAAGATTTTATAGTATATTAAATTGGCTCTACCAGTATTCTGTTTTTAAAAGACAGAACCTTAATTGTTATAAACGTTATATAATTTTTATTGATCCAAACTTTTATTGTCAGGCTCCACGATTAAAACCACAGTTAGAATTTGTGAATGCATTGATGAATATCGGAAAGAAGTTGCAGCATTTACCGACAAAAGAATTTAGAAGTAATTATGCTTATAAGAATCACTCATATATTATATATATGTAATGTAATATAATATAACTTAAAGAACTGTTTAAGGACATTGTGAAATAACTTTTTGTCTTTCAGATTTTTGGGCCAAGTGGTATTAAGCGTTTAATTATGGATAACAGTGACACCACCTAGGTCCAAATCTCACTAGGGACAGATCCTAGTGTGAGAAAGTTTGTCAGTTACATGTTACTTGCCAAAGTGGGGGGGGGGGGTGTTTTATCTAGGCACTTGTTTCTTCCTCCATCCCAGAACTGACCACCTCAATATAAGTGAAAGAATCTTCTTTCTGATTTTGGAATGGGGTTCGCCGCTGTACCACGTGATCAATACCTCTTAACGTTTGTGCGGGACGTTTTGGAAAACGCCAACATCACAGATTCCCCGAATGACGTCGATTTCACAGGAAAATGTCATTTCATGCGATTCCATATCCATTGGAAATAAGTGTTCCGCACAAACGTTAGAGGGTATCACGTGGTACATCGGCGAACCCCATTAGATTTTTTTTAAAAGAATTTGAGAAAATTGACTAAATAGCAAACTATATAATAACAAACCTATGTACTTGCAATAAGTAGGATGCTCATTGCAAATGTAATTTACCAGTAATAAAAATATGGATCAGGACAGTATTGGACAACTGGTTATAACATTTTGTTATTGTATCACTATTTGGGAATTTTACATAAGGTGATATTGGTATTGTTTTTGTCATTTTTTCCTCAGCATAAAATCGAAATGAAAATAAATTCATGTCAATAATCAGTCTTGAAACAGTGAATAATTTTGATACTTTAGTAATTAAGTTCATTAAACATGTTTTCATTTGTTTATTTTTTAGTTTTATAAGAACAAAAGTATTTTTCTTTTTTACAATTTTGGCCATCGTATTTAACAGTTTATTTTCACAATGGCCCCATTTATAAAAAAATGAAAGACAGCCCTGAGAACAAAATCATTGAAAATGTACTTGTGATATGATAATTCTTTAATTGTGTGGTTTATTTATTTTTTCAGCATCAAGGTTGATAGCAGAGCTTGCCATGTTAAATTTAAACCTGCCAGCACGAGTATGGTTACCCACCGTGGATAAAGTGACACATCACATAGTCAGAATACCTCATACCCAATCCATTGTACTTAATTCTAAAGAAAAGGTAATTCTTTACATTTTTTGGCCCCTTAAATGGGGAGGTAGGAGTTGGTAGGTTGGGAGTACACTTGTGTCTCTTTTTTAGACAACCAGCATTAGATAATAATGATTGTTGACAGTTAGATTCCCAAAATCCAGTCAGAAAACCTCACACTAACTTCATTTTACTTAATTCTAATTAAACACAAGTTTAGCCCCTTGAATAGAGAGTTTGGGGTGGAGGTGAGGGTTACACTTTGGTCTCTTTTTTTCAGACAACCGGCATTAATAAGAGTTGTTTGTTGACTCTCTCTCTCTCTCTCTCTCTCTCTTTTTTTTTTTTTTTTTTTACTGACTTCCAAAGGAAAAATTGATTCATTGTCAACAAAGCACGATTATTGAGACTAAGAACCAAAATTTTTCTCACATTTTAAGTGATTGAATGGTTAGAAATTGATCATCAGATTTATAAATTTATTAATGACTTCATTACAGGCACCCTATCTTATGTATGTTGAAGTGTTACAGTGTGAGAACGTCCATTCCACTCACGTGCCTGATAAGATCCTGGAGAACACGCTACGATACACAAAATCCGAGGAAGATTTGACGTCATTATATCATAGAGCTAACAACTCGCCTTTACCAGAGTTCTCTGTTTACGGGGCGTTAAACGACTTTGATGATGCCGAATGCTGGTCACAAGAAGATGATGACATCCTACAGGTTAGAATTTTAGTTGCTTATTTTAAGAATGGGGGAAGAGACTTTGAAATTCATGAATTAAGATAAGCAGGGGCCCATTACCCCATGGCTCCTTTAAATCAGTAGGCCCCAAATTTTGTCACATTTTTTCAGGGGTCCTACCATTCCTATATTTTCCTATATTTTCCTATATTTCCTATAATTTTGACCCTATCCTATATTTTCCTATATAATTGAAAAAAAACCTCCTATATCTCCTATATTTTCCTATAATTTGGTTACTAGTAGCTTCAGGGATTCAGCATGGGGACATTTTCAGCATTTAGTACATATCTGAAGCAAGATTAACATTTATATATTTCTATAGCAGTAAGTGTACATTGGAGTTGCCAATATTTTGTGTTTGTTAGTAAACGGGGGAAAAGTGAATGGCTAAAGGGGAGGAAAGGAGGTCATGGATGTATATTTTATGTGTAAACTATTTAAAAATATTCCTATTATTTCCTATAAAACTTGTATAATTTCCTATAAAACTCCTGTTATTTTGACCCCAAATTCCTATTTTTTCTATTTTTGGACCCTAAAACTGGTAGGACTCATGTTAGCTATTTATTACTATGACAAATTCTTTTTCAGATGTGAACTGAGCCCAAGTCAAAATGGTTGAGCTTTATCCCTGCAATTGTTAAATTTAGTTGCACCTGCCAAGTATGAAATCAAAATTAAGAATGATAGGAACATGGAACTATGGGATGTCAAATATATTTAGAATTATTTTGGATTCAGTGTCATAGTTATAAGCAACATTGTGATGATGCCCATAAAACTTTCACAAATTTTATAAATTTTAACATTGATTTCAGATGCAGTTTGCTTCGAGGTCAAATATATTAAGAAAAATTTTGGATTCAGAGACATCATACTTATCAGCACCTTTGTGATGATGCCCATAAAACTTTCATAAATTTAATAATTTTTAACATTGATTTCAGATGCAGTTTGCTTCGAAGATCAAATATATTAAGACAAATTTTGGATTCAGAGACATCATACTTATCAGCAACATTGTGATGATGCCCATAAAACTTTCAAAAATTTTATAAATTTTAACATTGATTTCAGATGCAGTTTGCTTCGAGGTCAAAGTCAAGCGATACAATATCTCAGTTTTCCATAGACAGTACAACAAGTGCTGACAGCAAAGACCCGGTCTACATCGCTGCTGGAGATATTCGTAGACGACTTTCAGAAAATATAGCAGCGCCAAAAGGAAAATTTGAGGTAATTTATTGGGACTTTTCATATCCTGTATTTACTGCCAACATTGGGAGGCATTCCCAATGCAAAAAATGAAGCCTTTTTCCTCAAATAAAAAAACAAATTCAAAATCCGGTTTGACTTTTTTCCACTAAATTATGTCCATTTGCTTCTCAGAGCTTACTGTCATGCCTACCGATGAGAACCAGATTTAGTGTTTTAAATTTTTCGAATGGAGTCAATTTGAAAATTCCCAATTTGTGTAGGACTAGTCTGGTCTATGATGAATAAACTCAAAATGATTTCCTTACCAGCTACAAACTGATTTGTATTCCACGCCCACAATGTTCCGTCAAATGGCCGGATGCTTGATTTATACGCAAAAAAGAATGAAAACTCGGCCTGAATAGGGCCATTTAATGACGTCACTGACACTAGTACATCATTAGTTGCCGTGATGCTGCTTTGATACTGTGATGGCGGCCAGTGTTGGAACATTGTGGGCGTGGTTGGCGATACGTCAATTGATGGCACCAACATAGATTGGATGTGTGCAGAAGTTAATCTGGTACAATTAATATTGTTGTCTTTGTATATTTAGAAAGTCACTGTTTTTGCCAAACAAAAATTCCTGTCCTTTCCAGTTTGAAAACTTCAAATTAAAATAATTTTACTGTTTTTTTTCCAATTCTTTCATATATGTTTGTCATCTTTTGTTGTTAGAGAGACCCTGATGATCCATCTGCTGCAGCATTAAAGGAACCCTGGGAAGAAAAGGAAAGGAGGATACGGGAAACGTCACCATATGGACACCTGCCAAACTGGAAACTTTTATCTGTCATTATAAAATGTGGTGATGACCTTCGACAAGAACTTCTAGTCTATCAGACACTTAAACAGCTCAAGGTACTCGTAGTATGAGATATTGGTTTCTATGTTTCCATTCCTGGTAGTCAAACTCGCCCATGGCTACTAATTTGGGGAAACTTATTATATTAAATTTGTGTGAAAAAAACTTTTTAAAAAGGACTATATTTTCACAAAGTTTTGAAAATTTAGTTTAATTTTTGTGGAAATCTAGCATTATGTGTTATTCTTATATGACAGTGATCTGAAACAAGAATTGTTGTCTACCAGACCTGTTAACTGCTCAAGTTAATTGGAAACTTACATGGGTTATTTCCCTTTATATGATAATTATGATGATCTTTAAAAAGAATTTTTAGTCATCTCTTAAATAGCTGATATGAATGGGTTATTATCTCTAGCCATTTGAAGAAAGACGGGGATATAAAATTCAAAGCTTCATCTGTCTTCTGTCTGTCTTGTCAAGAGTAATTCTCGAAAACTATGAAGCACTATTTTACAAAACTTAGTGCAAAGCATCAGAATTGATAGGATATGGGCATATGGTTGACCCCACTGTTTGCTCAGTTCTCTTGGAGTTATGGCCCTTTGAAAGAAATACCTAAAACAATTAAAATTTCTGAATGCAAGACTGGAGGCAAAATCTAATGTAATATTTGGCCTCTCTTTATAGCCTTGAATTTATTATCCATCCATTTCATAAAATTTGGTTGAAAAATAGACCATATCTCCCTCATTTATGGAAAATAAATTGTTCATTAAATGGAATTTAAATTAAATGTTTTATCTTATCAACTGTTGGGTAGTAAAATGGTCTGTCAAGTCCATGTTGATGCTGTAAACAAAAATGTGTATGTTTTTTGTGGCTTTTAATTTAATCATAAAACACTTTCATTTTAATTTATATTTAACCCTTTCTTATTTTTTACAGAAAATTTGGGAACAAGAGCATGTTCCATTACGGATACAGCCTTATCGTATTGTTGTCACAGCAACAGACAGTGGCATGATTGAGCCAATTGTAAATGCTGTTTCACTCCACCAGATCAAGAAGCATAGTAAGATGTCGTTATTGGAGTATTTCATCCACGAGTTTGGGCCGACAAACAGTGAACAATTTTTGACGGCACAGAAGAATTTTGTACAAAGTTGTGCTGGTTACTGTATTGTGTGCTATCTCCTCCAAGTTAAAGATAGGTAAGTAGAATATATTCATTTGGCAAAGTTAGAATTTGTCCCAATCTTTTAGACCCCTGAAGACAGTACTTTGTACATTGGATAGAAAAATCCTACTCACTCAGCACAGCTACATTTTTATCCCTACCCTATAAACTTTCAAGACAGTATTTATCCTGGTTTGAGCCTAAATCTAATTCAGGGACATATTTAAATTTTGGCTCACAAACCGAGAACAATTTCTGACGGCACGAAAAAACTTTATACAGAGTTGCGCTGGTTACTGTATTTTGTGTGTTATCTCTACCAACTCAAAGATAGGTAAGAATGCTTTCATTCATCTGACAAAGTTAAGAGTATTCCAACCTTGGTGTTCAATCCAGAAACGTACATTGTGAGGTCGTCCTGGCCCAGGCTTTGAAAAAAATCAGAGGGCACATTTTCAAAACTTGGGTGAACCATAATTCAATGTTTTATTTAAAAAGATCAGTATTAACTCAAAGGTTAAATTTAAATAAGAAAGGTATAGAACTGGATTTATTCAAAATTCAACTAGGACTGAAAAGATTGGCCCACAGATGGTATTTTTGCTGGACAAAATGATTATTTTGGGCATATTAGGTCAAGGGGCCCCATCTTAATTGAATGCTGCAACCTTGTAGATCCACAAAGTCCTGACCCTATATATCCCTCAAAACAATGACTTATCCTAGTTTGGCACAAGTTTATTGCAAGGATAACCCCAAGAGTTTCTGTCTGTCCCATTCATTTATCAGCTCAACAGAGCTGTCAACCCAATTTTGTGTAATTGTGGGCAGTCGAAAATCTGACCATGTCAGGGTGCATCCCTCCAAAAAGAATTGAAAATTAGATTAAAATAAATACAGTCCAACTTGTCTTAAAGGCCACCTCTATATAAAGGCCACCTGCTTATAAAGGCCAGTAGAATTGTATCCCAATTGTTCTTTATTTATATTATTTGAACCTGTATATAAAGGTCACCTGCCCATTAAGGCCACTTTTACTGGTTCCCTTGAGTGACCTTTATAGACAGGTTTGACTGTATTGTTAATTGTCATGTGTATAAATTTGCAGGTAGTTATTTTTCACTTGCTCCCAGGCACAAAATTAATCCGCTACATCCTTAGTCCACCAATGTAAATCACTCTTAATTCACCCAGACATCCTTAGTCCTTCCATGTAATTCATTCTTAATTCGCCCCAATTACAGATGGATTTGAGTGGTTTTGAATTAACATTGCAAATCCTCAAATTCTATGGACATTTGCGGGTCAGTCATCTTTTTGCGGGTCAGCGGGAATTCGTGTTCAAATGATTGTTGGACCCAGGGGTTACGAGTCTGGCTCAATGGATTGGCTTAATGTAAAATTAAAGCCTTGTTCAAGGACACACTAATCACTATGGGTTTAACTCGCAACCCATTTTCATTTTTAAGAAGTAATGTAACAAATATTATAATAGATTTAACAAAACTCAGCCAGAGAGACATCAAATTTCAGTGTTTAAAAAGCATCAACATTGATAGGAGATGTACATATCATTAACCTGAGTTTGTTTACAGATTTTTCCTTGGGAGTTACTGCCCTTTGAACATTAGTGTTAATCTCAAAAAAGTACCTAGTGATGGGAAATCCTAATTCACTAAATTTGCTTGTTTCATGTACATAAAGGTGGACTTTTCAGGGATTGTAGAGGAAACCAGAATATCCAGAGAAAGCCACCAACCTTTGATCAGTGAATGTTTGATATTGATGATAAATTTTTAAATCAAGTGGTAATAATTAACATTTAATCTCATCAAGAACTGGAAATCCTGAAATTTCTTGTCTCGAAGCTTATAATTCAAATGTGCAAAAAATTATTTAAAAATTTTTTTGTATACTAGTACATGTAATTAGTTATTTAAATTAAATGTATTATGAATCACGTGTTAATGTATTTTTCTTAATTTTCAGACATAATGGTAATATTTTATTGGACTCGGAGGGACATATTATACACATAGATTTTGGTTTCATCTTATCAAACTCGCCTGGAAAAAATTTAGGATTTGAGAATTCGCCATTCAAGTTAACCCATGAATTTGTTGAAGTAAGTATACATGTATTTGTGTCATAAAGAATATATGTGTTAACTTCATGTGATTATACCCCTAGCATCAAAGTAAGGGAGGTAGACTGAAATCACCTTGTCCATCTGTTTTTCTGTAGACATTTTTTTGTTCAGAGGTTTATTCAGTTATGCTTGACAACATGCTAACATAGAAAACTTAATACCACATGGTTTTTCTTGGATCAATTTTTAAGACTTTTGTGCTTTTAATTTGTAGAAAAAACTAAACCCAATAATAGCAAGCTGTTGTAACATGTCAACATAATAAAGTCTTGTCATCACTAATCCTAAATGTTAAGTGCCACAGGGTTCGCACAGAACTTGAAAAGTCATGGAATTTGACTTCTGTCTTGAAAAGTCATGGAATTGAGATTTTTCCTTGAAAAGTCATGGAATGTTGTAACATGTCATGGAAAAGTCATGGAATTTTGAATTTTAATTTAAAAAAAACTTCAATTTAATCTGAAACTAAAGCAAAATAAATATTATAAAACTGTTTCTGACTTCGTGAGATACAGTTTGGTCCAAATAAACCCCAACGACGTGAAACGGTGAAATCCAGTTTTGTCTGTTTCCGCACCCGACAATCGAATGTAAATTTCCACCTAATGTGATTCGTATCGTAAACGCATGGTTAATCATGCCACCAGCACGTAATTGTGTCCTGGAAAACGATGAAAATGTCCTGGAAAAGTCATGGAAAAGTCATTAAATTTTTATTGGCAATGGCTGTATGAACCCTGTGCCATAATTTATTTATTTTCTTATTTTTATTTTTTTGTTTTTATTTATTTATTTATTTATTTATTTATTTATTTATTTGTTTATTTATTTATTAACTCTATAGAGCAGCATTAAGTATCCACTTAGAAAAATAATAGTCATGACTAGTGCCTCAGGGGTGTTGGTTTCCTTTCCCACAGTCATGACTAGTGCCTCAGGGGTGTTGGTTTCCTTTCCCACAGTCATGACTAGTGCCTCAGGGGTGTTGGTTTCCTTTCCCACAGTCATGACTAGTGTCTCAGGGGTGTTGGTTTCCTTTCCCACAGTCATGACTAGTGCCTCAGGGGTGTTGGTTTCCTTTCCCACAGTCATGACTAGTGCCTCAGGGGTGTTGGTTTCCTTTCCCACAACATATACACTGCTGTATATGTATATCAGTTTTGTTTTTATATTTTACAGGTAATGGGAGGATTAGGCAGTGATATGTTTGAATATTTCAAGATATTAATTCTTCAAGGCATTGTGGCTTCCAGGAAACATATGGATCAAATTGTACCTGTTGTAGAAATCATGCAAACTGGTTAGTATATCTAGTGTTTACTTAATAATATATCCCTTTTAAGTTTGAGACTAATATGGTAGCTTATCTAGTAGAGCACTCACTCTGCATATAGAAGTTTGGGGTTTAAATGCTGGCTGGGACTAACCAAAACTTGAAAGTACTTAAGTTGTAGATCTTAACTGCAATCAGCTTTTAGAAATTAAGGTCATGGGACCTTTTGGAAGACATTCACACTACACATCATTGCCATGAGAGCACTGCAAATGTAAAAAAAATTCTGCAACTTAACCTATAGCTAGTGATGCCTCGATATAAGTAAATGCTCCTTGGTTGGAAATAAAACCACATTCAATCAAACAGTTTTAAGTTTGAAGTGGCAGTGGTCAAGTGGTTGAGGTGATAGCCATCAAACCGCTATGGGTGACTCTTATTGACTGCAAGTGAAAAAAGGGCTTTTCACTTGAAGCAGGCCTCTCTCTTTATTAGGAATTGAGAGGTCTGCAATGTTTATGTGTGTACTAGTACTCTGAAGGCCCATCATAAGTGAAGGAGTGGGTAATGGTGTTTAACGTTCCAGTCAAGAATATCTCACTTATATCGAGACATTGCCAGCTATAGGCGAAGGTGCAGAAATTTTGCCTGTGTGTTGCGCTGATGGCATTATACAATAGGGTTCTTCAGCATGCCAAGCCCACCGTGACACTGGACCTTGTTGTTTTTTTAAGTTCCCAGCTGTGACTTTCATTTCGTAATGCTGAGTGCTTGGCGAAAGAACAGTCACTACCCACTTTCAAGTCTTGGGTCAAACCCGGCTGGGGATCGAAACCCACGACCTCCCACTGATGGAGCGAGTACTCTACCAATTGAGCTACCGCAGTGTGCACTAAAAAAAAGCATCTGCACAAAATGCACACCACATGAACTAATGACATTAATAAAAAAAGTGTTGTTATGTGATGTAAACAACCAGTGTGCTGGTTTACAAAGCATTGTCTCATCACCTAGGTTTCAATTGTGCAGATGCTCGTTTAAGAAAAAGAAAGTTTTGTCAGATTATTTCATGAAATAAAGAGGTTTTTGATTTTTTCTATTTTTCAGGTTCCCAGTTACCCTGTTTTAGTAAAGGTATCAGTACTGTCCGATCATTTAAGGACAGATTTCACATGAACATGACTGAGGAACAGCTACAACTCTATGTTGAGAACTTAGTGGAATCCAGTCTTCACTCCTTAACTACTAAACTGTATGATGGATTTCAGTATATTACTAATGGCATATTGTAGAGTTATGGTTCTTGGATTTTTCATGATGAAAAATGCATGGAAGAGTTACAGTTCTTGATTTCCATGAGGAGAAATGTAAGAGTTATGGTTCTTGGATTTTTCTTGATAAGAAATGCATGGAAGCATTAGTTCTTGATTTCCATTGGGAGAAATGTATTGAAGAGTTATGGTTCTTGGATGTTTCTTGGAAGAGAAATGCATGGACGGGTTTTTTGATTGATTTTCATGAAGTGAAATGTCTTGAAGAGTTAAGGTTCTAAGATTTTTCTTGAGGAGAAATGCATGGAAGAGTTATACTTCTTGATTTCCTTGAGGTATGATTCTTGGAGTTATGGTTCTTGCCTTCAAATTGGAAAGTCATTTTGAAAAGAAATTTTTAGTGGAAAATTCAATCTTTGAAGATAGAACCCTAAAGAAAGATTAATTTTAAGTCACAAAATAGAATATGCAGTTCGAAATGCATTGCATCAGTACATGTATTTGCTACATCAGAAAGTTCACTTACATTGTATTATTTACATGTTTGGTTTCATGAATGATAAAGTTCATTGTCTACCATTTCTAACTGGGTTCGCTGATGTACCATGTGATACCTTCTAACGTTTATTCAGAACACTTATTTCCAATGGATATGGAATAACATGAGACGACATTTTCCTGCGAAAACGACGTCATTTCAGGAATCTGTGACGTTGACGTTTTCCAAAACATTTTGCACAAACCTTAAGAGGTATTGATCACGTGGTACAGTGGCGAAACCCATTTGATCATCTAAACCAACCAAGCTTACTTCTACTTTTTAGGGTATATGCATCCCTCACCTTTAAGATCCATGCAGTATTTAAGACCAAACTTGAAAAGGCCACCTTTTTTGTAATATTGGATAGCCTTAAAAAATATGGCCACCTTCTTTTACTTGTAAAATTGGATAGCCTCAACAAAAAATTTGAATAAGGAATCATAATTACAAGTTTTAATGTACCCAGAATTTAATATTTACTAGTCAAAATCAAGTTCCCAATCAAAAGTAAGAGTTTACAATGTATGTCCAAGTCAAAGAAGTCCTTGTCAGATATTTTAAATATCAGGGAATGCAGGGACACTATTGTGCTGGAAATTGGTCTAGTTGTGCATGCTTAAGCAGCTTTATACCATGGGATCATTTTTTCGCGGTGTCTGAATTTTCGTTGTATTCGTGGACATTATGACCCACAAATTTATATGTCAGCGAAATAGTTTATGTAACAAATGTACCATTAACTTGTTACCTAAAACCACGAATATACCATCACATGAAATGGTATTTTTTACTACAACCACGGAAAATTGGACACAGCAAAAATAAATGATTTCACAGTAATTATTTTAGAAAACAAGAAATCAATGTTAGAAGCATTATAATTCAGTTTTAATGTAAACTTTTACTTGAAAAGTAAATTTTAATGTAGGCCTTGCTCATTAGAACTGATTCCTTCAATGCAAGTGTTTTTAATCTAAATATCTGGAATAAGGTTGTATTTTATAATCTCATTTTAAACTAAAAGTTGATGTTTGTAATTCAGGATCCATATTAAATGGCCATTATAACCAGGTGGTTTTTTATAAAGAGACTTGTTGTCAAGATGTTACATGGTTATTTTAAAATATTTACATTTATGATGTTTGATTGTATTTAACTCTGTTTGAGACCAAATGAAGTTATAGGACTATAATTACATTTGCTAATGTGACATCACTCATCTCTTGCTTACGCCAATAGCCGTGACGTCATTGATTGGCTGTTCCAGCAGTTGCAATTGCATGTCGTATACGACAGAGTTTTAAATTTATTTCATGATTCAAAAACAAAAAACAAGATTTTCAAGCATTGCGAAATGTAAATATAACCATTGAAGTGTCTAGAAATGGCGTTTATAGTGCTATAACTTCCATTGCCATGCAAAGCAAACTGAATAATGTGCGCAAGCCATTCGTAGAAAGTTCAGTGGTTAAAGAACTACATGTACTTAATATTGATAGAATGTTTACATAATATTATAAAATCCTCAAACTGCCATGTCTAGCTTTTCACAAATTTTAAATTACCATTATCCAAATGTCCAAAATTTGTGAAAATATAGACTTTTTAAAAGTATTTTTTCCACAAATTTGCTTAAATGGGTTTTGACATAGTTTCTCAGAAATTAGTAGCCATTGGCAATTTTGGCTGCCAGATTTGAAAACAAAGCCATGTAAAAGCCAAATGTCATTAACTATCAGTTCTTCTTCCCAAACAAAAGGATGGTTGAGAAATCTGGAGAGCCAAAGAATAATACATCTATCAACAGATATTTTGTTTGTAGAAGGTTGGTTCTTTGGCCAAAAGTCATAAACTACTAGTTCTTCCCAAACAAAAAGATGGTTGAGAAAACTGGAGTGCCAAAGAATAATACCAACAGTCATTTTGTTTGAAGAAGGTTGGTTCTTATTTACTCTGGCCACTCCAGTTTCCCCACAATTCAGTACTGACTACCTCAGTAATAAGTGAAAGAATCTTGACTGTGGCATTAATTATTATTACTTTACTAATTCATATTCTTGGTAGTGTATATAGTATTGTACATACAGAATGAATTCATTTAAATTATTTAATGTGTAATGGGCGATTTTAGAATGCCAAACAGATTAGAAATTTTACCCAGTGTATATGAGTATCTTCCATATATAAAGAATTTTGCTGAAAAAATTGATTTACTGATTAAATTGGGTTGGTGTTACCAGTCAAGAATTTGTCACTTATATGGAGACATCACGGCTTTAGGGCAAGCAGAGTAGCTGATTATGTCTCAATAAGCAGGATGTAAAAACCCTATTACATCAATCCATTGCTGGATAAAAAGAAATTTATAAGTTTTAGAATCATTAATGCTCAAAATGGTTGGTTTGGTGCTCCAATGATGTATGGATTTACAGTACAAGAACAAGAATCTTGATGTTAAATATGATGTTAATGTATTAATGGCCTTTATTTTATTCCTGATGTCAAGACGTTTATTTATGTATTATCATGGTATTGCTTAAAGCATTATGAAATATATTTTTCATTTTACTGATTTTATGACAAAGAGTTGAGAAGAATTATAACTTTATGTACATGTACATATATATGTTATATATATTTTATTTGTGTATTGCAATTTCAATGCATTATTTTTAATCAAGGTTTAAGAATGAAAGTCCTTTGTCAATAGAAATGTCATTGATAGAGCATGTTAATTATGTCCAAAGCAAAGGACATAAAAGTTTACAACATTCCGTCTGCCAACATTTTTTATGCCACCTGTCGTGAAATTGTTACATTTTTCTATGAAAGAAATTATGTTGATTTATTATGTCCTCCAATCAAAGTGGAGGACATTAGTGTTTACTTCATTTTTCTGCCACCATTCTTGAAAACTATTTAACAGATCGTTATGAAACTTCATAGGAACAGTCTTTGGATGGATTAGATTAGACGTGCCATTGGCTGTTTTCATATTTCAATCATGCATATGGTCAGATTTCCCATTTCAGCCAAATTGGGAACGATTATACAAGTACAGTCAAATCTGTCTATAAAGGTCACCTAAGGAACCAGTAAAAGTGACCTTTATGGGCAGGTGGCCTTTATATACAGGTTCAAATAATATGAATAAAGAATAATTGGGATACAATTCACTTGGCCTTTATAAGCAGGTGGTCCTTATATGGAGGTGGCCTTTAAGGCAGGTTGGACTGTACTTATAAAAGTGTCTTTTAAAAAAAAAATTATGACAGTCAGTGTGTCTATAGCATAAAACTGGCGCTAACTTTTCTAGGTTTACCATATTTTTTTCACTATCAATGACAGTTCTATTGGATAAAGTGATAATTTTCTAGTCTTTATAGTATCATCATGTATTGTGTTTTAAATGTGATAATTATATTTTATGTAAAACTATTTTAAATGTTTTAGGAAGGGGCATTAATATGTGTCACACTTCATTCTAGTTAGCTTATGGAAGTTGATTGTCTGATGGGACTCACCTGTGTACCATGTAATATCAATATACATGTTTGCAGACCGCATTGACGTATCGCTGACCACGCCCTCAATGTTCTGACAAAGGTTTTGCATGCTTGAATTACACGCAGAAAGAGTGAAAACTCGGCCTGAATTGCCCCGTTTAATGACATCACTGACACTAGCACTCATTAGCTGCTTTGGTACAGTGATGGCGGCCTTTGTCGGAACATTGTGGGCGTGGCCGACGATCCGTCAATTTTTTCCACAGTTAAGGGAAATATCGCCGTCTTGTCCTTGTTAAGGGAATTTAAAAAAAAACATAAAAGAATTAGGGGTGTTGTGTCTGTTAAAAATCATGGGTGACAATCGCATGAGCTTACACAGAGTAGGAAGCTAGGTTGACCTTAGTTTTATTTGATAGTGCAAGAATAAAAAAATATGGTACGGTCGACTGAAGATGTATGTGTGCAATAAGTTTCCTCTGCAAACACTTTTACAATGTTTTGATCATATTGTGATCAACATGAATATCTTCAGGGGAAACGCCAACCCGGCCTACGCATTGATTCATTAAACAAGTTTGCACGCGCAGAAGGGGTGAAAAAAATGGCCAAAAACGGCATACACTCGAGGCATGGAAATAATGAAATATTTGTCTTACCGACTGTTTTTACTGGACCAAATGGCATTTTATTAAAATTTCTGGATAATTGTAATTGATTAAAGACAGATTTACTCAAATTTGGTGGCAATTTTACCATTTAAATACCGATTGAATGTGAGACACTTGCCTAAAATTGAAAATATTTTTTTTGAAAAATGTGATCTCTTTCAATCATTTGCTTATGCACCAAAGATGTTTTAATATGAATGGAAAGAACTTTTTCCCGTGTTTATTTTGATGTATAATTCGACTGTTAAATTTTCTGGTACAAAAAACGTACAAGTTTTAAAGTCGAAAAAATCGATGAAAATGTCGGATATGTGATCATGGGTCGGTCCCTTTTCCGGCTCATTTGACCCATAAATAATGCAACGGCAGCTTCCTCATGGTACACCATGTGTAAATTTGATAGTCCAGAGACGCTGTTTGGATTTATTTGCTGAAATAAAGTAAGTTTTACCATTTAAATAGTAATTTTCTTCACACTTCAAGCCGATTTTGCCGGAAATTTGGGTCTACTTTCAGGCAGCCATCTTAGAAAAGTGCCGTCACCGCCTCAAAGTTATTTTTTGCATTCCCGAATGATCCTTTTGTATTTTGTACATGGTAGCCACGGTTTTTACACCATATAACATGCAGGATTGATTTGTGGTACCACTGAATATATGAAGTTTGCATGGATACCAATACACTGGCCTGCATGTACTCGGGACACATTGGCCTGTATGCTTTGTAGGCCTTCAATTTATTTGGCTGCTAAATAACATTCAACTGTCTTATTTTATTTATTTTATTTTAAATACATGGGGAATGGGTTTACTCAAAATATTTACCATTAATATTTGACCAGGAGTGTGGATTTCTACATAAAATATTCCTTAGATGAGGAACATCTTTCAACTTAGATTTAGCTCTCAATTCATAAATATGTACATTTTGAATTTCATCACAAGATTGGCACTGGTCTTAATTATATATTTTTTTCAAATTCTAATGTAATAAAAACACCACCTTCCTTACTTTGGTACAAAGCATGAACTCATGGTTTATTATACAGTCCCATTTAATTGTTTAATCAAATTTTAACAGAAAAAAATTCATTTGAAATCCTATACAAATTGAAAATTTGCATAAAAACTGTACTCATACAGTGTGTATACATCTATGATCTAAGCTACTAAGTTATTTTTATTGTAATTAGCTCTGGCATGTGCTACTATTGAATTTTTATGAAATTGTCATGTGCTGATTAAAGTGATTTTGAATTTTTATTAAAATAATGCATTCAAAGTCAGAACATTTGAATTATATTATTTCAGTAGCACATGACAGCTCTACTGTTTTTGCTCTAAAACTTTAGAGGAGACAGCATCTTTTTGCTAATGTAATAATTGAAATTGCTAAATAATGAAATGAAATTATAATTTAACTTAAACCATAAACAGATAGGTCTTAAACATTGCAAATTGTCCATTGTAATCTTGATTCAACACCCACAACTGAGCCAAGTCATTAAAGTCACTTTGCTTAATTCAGTTTGACAGATGTGTTTAGATGCGAGTTACAAACACATAGACAAACCATACCTACAACAATGCATATGTCCATCATCTGATGTTGACTTAAAAGCAAGAGTAATTCAAATTTAAGCTAACATGGCCCATCATAAGTTGTCATTTAATTCAGATGATGAACAAGTATGGAACCAGAGAAAGACCCCCATACTGATTATTTCAATATGAAAAATGATTTCACTTTTTGTGAAATTTGGACATGCAATGTAAGGCACTTATAAACTTTCTCTTATTCAGCAACAAACACCTTATTTCACATCTGGTAGTTATATTATTCCTTGCTGATTTTGTTTCAGTCCATGGATTTAACAAGTTTTCACTGATAACTCATGACTTGTGCATTTTTTTTTATTTATAATTATGATAAAACCCATTTTTTAGACTGGTAAAATTAGTATTAAAATTAAAACTATATAAAATAAACTAAATTGATGTGGAATTATAATAAGTATTTGATGTAAATCTTATTTACACTTTCATTTGTGTAACATTCAACCTCAAATTAACCCTCATAAGCTGAAAATGATCAGGAAAGAGTAAAATTCATGATTGAACACTGAAATTACACATTAAACAACTAAAATACATGCATGTATGTATATGAAATTTTGTGATATGAAATATTGAAGCAATGTCTAAAGATGTTAATCCACAGCTAAGCTCAAACCCAAGTTAATGAATATTGTTTTCACAAGCACTGCCTCAACATAATATAGTTTATGCTTTTTCCCTCATTAAAATGTCAAGTCCATGACTATTTCACATGTACAATTAATTTTAAAATTTAAAAAAAAAGAGATTTATCTTTGGTTAGTTTTGATGCAGCATTCTAATTATTTAATGTATGCATTTCATTTTCAATTTATAAATACTTTATTGCACACCTGCATATTCTGGTGTTGGTTTGAAATAAGTCAAATATTGTAGTAGACTACTTATGTACATGTATATAACACATATGGCTTGTAATGGGCAAATATGTTGTACATAATCATGCAGTTTTAAAATTCCTCAAATCCTACCCTCCCATCACACATATGCTCTCTCTCTCTCTCTCTCTCTCTCTCACACACACACACACACACACACATTAATGCTGATTATTTGGACCAGCAAGACATATTGCTTTGAGTGGAGGTCAACATCAGAGATCCTACCATTTCTATGTTTTCCTACACAGTTAAACCTGTCTATCAAGGCCACCCAAAGGGACCAGTAAAAGTGGCCTTAATGGACAGGTGACCTTTGTATACAGGTTCAAATAATATGAATAAAGAACAATTAGGATACAATTATACTGGCCTTTATAGGCAGGTGACCATTATATAGATGTGGCCCTGAGGGCAGGTTGGGCTGTATTTCCTATAATTTTTTTACCCTTTTCTTATATTTTCCTATCATGATTTTTGTTACTGGAATTCAGAATGGGGACATTTTCTTGCATTTAGTACATATATGAAACAACATTCAAGTTTATGTACTTTTAAACCAGTAAGTATACATTGCAGTTGCCAATATTTTATGTTTGTTAGTAAAAGGGGGAACAGGAATGGCTGTAGGAGAGGCCATGGATGTATATTTTTGTGCAAATTATTTAAAAACATTCCTATAATTTTAGTGGAAACTCCTATAATTTTCTATAAAACTCCTATAATTTTGATGCCACATTCCTATTTTTCCTATATTTTGGACCTCAAAATGGTAGGATCCCCGCAACATGTAACGATTAGAAGTCAGCGCAATATGTAAACATGATGGGCAGCTGACAGTGCATGTAGGTAGAAAAATCGATAATGCATGCAACAGTCATGACTCGACTGTGTGATGAAGCGAAACACGATATTGACGTCACTACGTCAGATGTATGTACAATGTATGAGTACATTGAAGGTCACGGCCATATTTGTTTTCATTGACGACAAATGAAGGCTCTTGGTTTTTTGCTTTTTTCAGATATTGACACCGCATGCACCAGGTATAATACTTTGTTAAAATAAATTACAATAATATTGTAATACTATGTCAAAATTTCAAAGAGAAAAGACCATGGTACAAAAAACGTACAAGTTTTAAAAATCGAGTCGAGTTTCATGCTGATTAGGCTACAGTGATTTTTAAGAGAAATCAGGTGTCGTCAGAAAATAGAGGGTTCTTTTGCAAGTATGCGTGTCATCCAGAATTTTTTTTATACATGCGTAATTTTAAGTTCATAACAAATCTGCTGATAATGCGTTTACACCCATAAATGCAAATTTTACCGTTAAAATACGACACTGAATTTAGTGTACACTGAAGCTCGCGGCCATATTTGTTTTCATTGACGACGAATGAAGGATCTTGGTTTTTTGCTTTTTTCAGATATCCACACCGTATGCACCAGGTATAATATTTTGCGAAAATAAATAACAATAGTATTGTAATGTTATGTCAAAATTTCAAAGAGAAATATTCATGATACAAAAAACGTACAAGTTTTAAAAATCGAGTCATGCTGACGAACAGTGATTTTCAAGAGAAACCAGGTGCCGTCAGAAAATCGCGAATTTTTTTGTAAGTATGCATGTCATCTCGGATTTTTTTCATACTGCGAAATTCTAAGTTCATGACAAATCTGCTTATAATGCGTTCACACCCATAAATGCAAACTTTACCGTTCAAACACGACACTGAATTTACTGTACACTGAAGCTCGCGGCCATATTTGTTTTCATTGACGACGAATGGAGGCTCTTGGTTTTTTGCTTTTTTCAGATATCTACACTTTATGCACCAGGCATAATACTTTAAGGAAATAAATAACAATACTATTGTAATGTTATGTCAAAATTTCAAAGAGAAATATTCATGGTACAAAAAACGTACAAGTTTTAAAAATCGAGTTAAATTTCGTGCTGATTTTCAAGAGAAATCGGGTGCCGTCAGAAAATCGCGAATTTTTTATAAGTATGATATGTCATCTAAAATTTTATAATACATACGAAATTTTAAGTTTATGATACATGTGCTTATATTGCGTTTTCACCCATACATGCAAATTTTACCGTTAAAATAAGAAACTGAATGTGACCGATTGTTTTCCGGTGTCGGACACTTGACAAAAAATAATCCCGTTTTTTCGACCGCGGAAGGTTTCAAAAAACAAAACCGAAACACAATTTGCTCTTGGCGTTTCCCCTGCTTAGCTACATGCAAAGGTGTTTGCAGTAACTACAGGAAATTGAATGTTTTCCTTTGGCAAGAAAACTTAATGCACAACAACATGTTCCGTAGGCTATATCTTAGTTTCAAATTCACATGTTATATAAAACTAAGGTCAACTTACTTTGAAGCAAGCTTTTGTTTTTCTGAGTGTGATCATGTGATTGTTGCCCGCAAAAATGTTCGAGCTGCACATATATAAAGGTATATCACTTGATACATTGGTGAAGCCTATTAATCTTTAGTTACATGTATATGTATGGTTAGGAGGATATAATACAGAAAATAGAGACACGTGTACACTACTGTAGACGGAAAACCCAGTGTTCAATCTAAGATTTTTTCAGATGGGGACATTTTCAAAAACTTTTCTCTAAAACACCATAACAGCAATAACTTTGCAGTTCATGTAATGTTAAATATGGCTCACTAAAGCTGTAACATCGGGGTCATTTGGAAAAGTAAGGGATCAACAACCCCATCTAGAATGAACACTGGACGCCTTAAATTAGAAAACAACTCAGTATGTCCGATTTAAACAGGTGCTTGTTATGTAGAAGTGGTTACGGTGAAAATGATGAATAGCATATACATGTATGCCAAAAATGTCTATAGTGAATTAAATTAAGTCAGTTTGTGTCATGTATGTGCCAAGTAATAGTTGTGTATCACTTTATTCTGGGGTATGATTTTGTCCCCCAAAATGAAGTGGGGGGGGGGGCATATATGTAGTGTTTACTCTATTTCTTTTGGCAACATTTTGTTCACCCACTTTTCTAGAAAACTATTTAACAAATCTTTATGAAACTTCACAGTGGAGTAGGTGTGACATTGGCTATTTGCATTTTGATCAAGCACATGGTTTTGGGGATTTCCCAAATTTGGTTCATTGGGGGACACTTTTGAAATTGCATCCTATTTCAGATATAATTTGCTCCCTTCCCCATTGTATGTACAATTTTAGAGCTTTTGGTGCTAGCTATTGAATTCAGGGTCTGGTAAACTTTCATTGTCCTCTCACAACTCTTGTTCGCTCAGCTCTCTAGCTGTTACAATAAATACATGTAATGTGGTAATTTTGTAAATTGAAAGGCCTTTCTTTTAGTCATTTTTAATCTGAAATTTGTCTCTTAAATGGCACTTATTTTTAAATTAATTTTACAACACTTGAGAATTTCACTTAACTTGTACCAAATACATGTAGCAATATTACAAAGACTGAGTGGTCAAAATGTTTAAGTGACCATTACCTACTGCCCATTGACCAAAGTTTGCTCCATCGGCCTTGCAAACAAAAATTAAGCGATTGATTTTTATAATCATTCTAAAAAGCAAGATTTACCTTGGTCAATAACAAAGAGAAGACTTTTACTTAATATTGGCTAATTGTGCAGGTGAGCTACAAAGTCTTTTACTTGCACTTTTTAATGATGGAGACATTTTACAAAAGACAAAAAAACATTATTCACCCCTTTCTAAATATATTGCCTGTTCTACTCCTCCAACACTGTTGAAGATATTTTGACTTAACTTTGTATACATGATTATCAGGATATGACATTATATATGCCAGAAGAGGAGATGTGAATGAGATACATTTGGCGGGAAACAGTATCAGGACCGCATCGAGTAGGCAGGACAGTGAATTACCACACACTGTTCACATTTCTATGTTGATTACGTCACTGATAACACCATTTACGTCACAATGTCTTCGGTTTTCTGGGAAGCATATTTCTTAAAAATTCATGCGTAAACAGTAAAGATTTATTTAGATCTTATAATTTAAGATTAAAATTATAAGATCTAGATACATCTTTTGATTGGTGTTATCAGTGACGTATTCAACAATGAAATGTGAACAGTCTGTCGCAATTCACTGCCCCGCAGACACGAAACGGTCCTGATACTGTTTCCCGCCATATGTATCTCATTTCCCAGAGTAATGCCCCTTTGAAATTTTAACCAATTTGTTTTATTGTGCTTTTTCTCTCACACTACTGAACAGAACTGGACATATTATGGACTAGAACCTTCATGTTTGTTTCCCTTTTACACTACTTGTACTTAAATATTTTATGTCTATTTGTACATCCTTACCAATCAGTGATTTTATTACATTTTTAAAAATTACCTTCTGTCTTTAAATTGGGGAAAATTTGAAGTTCTGAAATACAGCAAACTGCATAATGACATGCTTACAATCGCTTAGGATCCTCACTGCAAAGATGCTATATTGTGACATTATCGAACAATGTTTTGTGAGTTTCAGTGATCAAATTGGGAAAATTTAGTCAATTTTCCCCTAGGGGAAACTACCTTTATTCGGTAGTTATTTTAACAAAATCACTGCCAACAGTTTTATGGCAAACATATAAATAGGTGTATCTTGCTATGCCTAATGGTGTTCTTATTTAATTTGTTTGTTTGCTACAAAAGTACATGTCACCTTTTCTTAATCATCCCTGATCATTCAATTTGATTGTTAAGCTGACTCATTTCAGCTTATATTTGTTGCTTGTTTGTTTGCATTTCACCTGCCTTTCTTAAATGTCAAGCCAAACAAAACAATTAACATTTTATTTTGTTTGATAAAGAAGGTCACAGGACTTGCAGCTTCATAGAAATATGTTTTTGTTTTTGATGAATGTACTATGTACCCATGTATCCGTGGTTACTCCTTCCTCTTTCAGAAATGTGGTGTGGTTCAACATCACAAGACCTTGGGCTGGTTGTCCAAAACTTCATTGACTTAAACACTTTGCTAGCCAAGATTGTGTGTTTAGTCAATATCTCTGAAATTTCTGTTCAACAGTTAATGTGCACAATTGTTATTATCAAATACAAGAACCGTAGAAGCAGTTAAAAGTCAAAACTGTATTTTTATATCAAATACATGTAAAATGTATCTTAGATTTAAATACAGTAGAACTTTGATAACTCGAATGCCACGGATAACTCGAAGTCAGTATTTTGTCCCGCCTGGTTTTCTATATAAACTATATAAATGCAACTTCGATAACTCAAACTCCTATAATTTGAATACCCCTGTTAACTCAAAGTAATATTAAGGTGCAAAATTATAAAATTGTATGACAAACAACCTTCTAAAACTCGAAATATTTTTAACATTGAGTGATTTTACACTGGTATATCGGTAAGCAGTTTATCGTCATCAAACATTTCTCCCATAGAGATGCACTTCGAGTTATCGAAGTTCTACTGTAACATTTTAAGTTTTCACTAACCATTCGATTATGCTATAGGAGCTTTGAACAACTGAAACCATGATCATGTTGCTGTCTGTAAGGAGTGAAAAAAAAATTGATGTCATTTTTTGTTTGTGATTGTTCTTTTTTTCTTGTATCAGAAATTTTAGTATCAATATTTTAGTGAGGAAAGACATCCATTTGTTCCCTTCATAAAAATTCTTTTTTTTTTATTTTTTTTTTTATCGAAAAAGCCTTAAAATGATGGAATCAACCCATTTTGAACATTTCTGGGAAAATAATTTTTCCTACAATTTAAGATGGGGTTACAAATGGAAGTCCTACTTTTAATGGTTCAGTGACAAAATAAATGATTAAATACATTATAAATTATATACATTCTTTACTTGATTATCATGGAAACTGTTTTCTCAATACCATGGAAACCTTGAAGTAACAGTTTCTTTTTGGTATATGTTGGAGTTTGATATATATATTAGAATCTTTCATTTATTGGTGTTTCCATGTATGTGCATACTTAATTTACATTTCATGCTGATATAAAATAACTTATTTCTCCGAACATCCGCCACCCCAACCCCCTTCCCCAAATTCTCCCACTCCCGGCCCACACTACCATCTTGTCCCCTTTCCTGTAACAAGCACATGTCATCACATCTACTACTTATATTCACACATTCTTATCATCCTTTGTACACTTCATGTTGATATTTACGGTTCATTTTGTCATTTTGAGCCTACATTAGGGTGGTGGTGAAAAATTGTCTTTCAATAGACTCCTTGTAAATTATGTTTGTCGCAGTTTAAGGTCAACTTTTGGCCTGTCAGCCAGTGTGCAGACAGCATTGTATATGTGCCTCTTTTTGGGTTATATTGTATTCTAGATATGAGTTTTGTGTGCAAATACTTCACTTCATCACTGTCAGTAGCTAGTTTCTGTGAATGCCAAAAAATGCAAATTAAAAAAATTAAAAATTGAAAAAAAAAATAATAATAATTGATGGTAATTAACATGAATTGATGGTAAACTTTGAATTATTGAAAACAAATTGCAAAATGTTAATTATTGAGATGGTTTTCCTGCCTTGTGTTGTTACAAGTCTTATCTGCCATTTCTTTGTTGGTAAAGGGAAGTAACTCACCTTATGGTGAAAAATAGATATCTAGTAATATAGGTAAGGTAAACAACATTGACCTGACCGTTTGACCTTTCATTAGGAATATTAAAATAGGAGGGTCCACCCATACATGAGTATTGTTAAGATACACAATGCACAGGTGTACTCTATGAGGTGATTTCATCTCATGATGTATGCCAAATTAACACCTGTGCTCCCTATACACAGATGTACTTGGTCTGTGATTATTATTTAAATGAAAGGTCAAGCGGACAGGTCAAAGTTGTTTGCCTTTAAGTTTATTTTGGATTCCTGTTATGTTGCCTTTGATATACGACTTAAATCTGATCCCAGTTTGCCTCATCCCTCCCCTCCATTCACATTTCTAAGTACACATTTACCTCACCCAGCCCCATATGGTGTAAATAACCTTTGTCTATATCATATTGGCAACCATTATAAAGAATACTTAATGCTCAACCCGCCACCCCACCCGGTCAGCCTTTGTCACTGCCCAACCCTCATCCATCTACCTAAGCCAACCCTTTCCTGAGATCCACCCCTCTACTCGACCCCTGTCCTTCAAACTGAACTCCACCTTTTTAGCTCCACCCCCTTATTTGAGCTCCACTCTCTATATCTTAGCCCTGCTGCTTTTCCTGAGCCCCGCCCTCTACCATTATCCATTTGTATTTGTTTGTTTTATATTGTTTATTTATTGTCAACAATGCAATGTTTATTAATGACTTTAATTAATTAATGATAATGAATTCAGACAATGCAAAGATTAAAAAAATAAACGTAAAAAACATGTAAGTGATATTTTGCATTTTCTTGCTTTTTTAACACCTACATGTATATATATAGGGGACATAGGTGACCAAGTGGTCTTAAGCATGCACTTACCGATCACACTGCCTCTCATTGTGTTTGAATCCCACTCGGGACAGATCTTAAGAAAAACTGTGAGCCACAAGCTCACAAAAATACCTCCCGCTCCCCCCACATAAAAAAATCAATCGGATCAAATTTTTAAATAGGAGGTGCACAGCTACATTATCTCACAAAGATTGTGGGAATTATCATAAAAATACATTGAAGGGTTTAGGAGGAGTTGCGGATAAGAGATAGGTACCCTAAGGTGTAACAGAAGGACGGACGGACACACGGACGGACACCCCTATCTCTATATACCCCCCACTTTTTAAGCGGGGGTATAATAAACGAGGTCCCATGTCACGGTTGGCTTGGCACGCTAAAGAACCCTGCTGTATAATGCCATAAGCGCAACGCACAGGCAAAATTTCTGCGCCTTCGCCTATAGCTGGCAACGTCTCGATATAAGTGAAATATTCTTGACTGGGACGTTAAACACCATTACTCTCTCTAAAGAAAGTTTAGTTCGTTTGCACAATCTCTTTTCACTCCGGTTTCCCCCACTATTCCTGAATTGACTGCCTTGATATTAGTGAAAAAAATCTTGACTTGGAACACACTGGTATCTGTTGCATATATCCTACATCTCAAAAGATTTTAACCAAATTTAGAACAAATGTCAACTAGCATTCAGGATATAGACATTGAAGTCATCGAGCCCTTCGAAAGAGACCTTAACGCCGATATCCCGGGTCATTATAGGCATGGCATGCTTGGCTGAAAAACCCTTCCTACACATTGCAGACTACACCTCAAAGTTTGAAATATTTGCCTATAGCTGATGACGTCTTGATGTAAGTGAAATATTCATGACTTGGACGTAATACTCAATCAATCAAGTATATGTCTTTGGAATTTTCAGACCCCAGAACCAAACTTGCATCTTGCAACTCCTGGCTGCAAGGTGAAATAATGATGATAAAATGAACTAGAGATTTATAATGAACTCTCTTCTTTGCTTATTATACCACTGCGGTACTCAGGTAGTTAGTTCGAACCCCGACCGGGTCTGATCCCAGACTTGAAGTTGGTAAGGACTGTTCTGTCGCCAAGCACTCGGCATTAGGAATGTCACGGTTCTTTCGGATGGAAACCTTGAATAACGAGGTCTCGCGTCACGGTAGGCAACTCTGCTGTATAATGCCATCGGCGCAATGCACAAGCAAAATTTTTGCACCTTTGCCTATAGTTGGTGACATCTCGCTATAAGTGAAATATTCTTGACTGTGACGTTAAATACCATTTCTCAACTCTTCCTTGCTTATAACATTCAAGAACTACGTCAATGTTAGACAAAAGTACGGAGGCCGTAAGGTGACACGGGAAAACTTGAGTATATTCGCAGTATTCAGTTGTTTCGCTTTTTCGAAATCACGGCAATTTTGGCAGTAGTTATTTTGTTCTTTCGAAATAGTATTTCATATATTCGCTTCGCAATACTTATTTCCTAAATTAGAAATGGAATTTCGTATTTTCGATATAACACTTCGTATATATCCCCAAAACATGAAGTATATTTGAAATACATATAGTATTTTGTACATATATTGCAAAAATATTTAAATAACACTACATGCATTTTGAAAAATACAAAATAATGTTTCAAATTTACGAAATGGCTTGCGAATATGCTCGTATTTTGGAAATACGAAATTACTATTGCGAATATATGCGAAATACTACGAAGCGGAAGTACACGTCTCATACTTTGACGTTTGTCTCTGCCCTTCGCTTTCAGGAAAAAAAAACACATGGGGAGAATTTCTGAACGATTTTTTACTCAACGACTTGTGTAGAAAAAAAACGTTAAAACAATTAAAGTTGCAATGAAAACGTCAAAAATAACGTAAGCGTGCAAAACTAGAGTTAAAAAGAGGGAGTGTTTCAACACGTCAAAATTAACAGTGATGCACGACAACGAGATTCCTCGGAAATGTTTTAGATTACCAACACTAAATAATGGGTTAAGCCTGCATGTTCTAAATTACCCATGATTTTCATCTTTAAATAGCAGAGTGGTTGGATAAAGAACCATCGCTATCTATTTCCAAGTGGTGGTCATATAATCAGACCCAGTCAGTGTTCGAACCGCGACCTCGGAGCAAGCACTCTACCATGTTAGATACCGCGGTGTTGCTGTTGTTTTTATTCAAATTGAATTTTATTTATTTATTTATTACAACAATAAAATTTTACTATTCAATTAAAAAGTGTAAAAATGACGGGAACAGGCCATTTTGAACATTTTGGGGGGAAAAGGTTTTTCAAAAATTTAATATAGAGTACAGAAGGAAGTAATAAAATAAGAATTTTAAAACCCGGGTAGAATCTTTTATTCTAATTGTAAAAAAGGAAGGTTTTCTCGTAACACGATCATTTTTGACATGGGCATTGCGTCATTTACACGCAATCGATAGTGTATTGCCCGAGGCAGATAGTTGATCTGTTTAGGAACATGCCGTCACGGTTGATTGACTTTCTGATTGATATGGTATTGAACTTCTACCGGGTAGTCGTATAAAACTTCCGATTTTTCAGTTTTTCGCTTATTTTTACACCTAAACAATAATGGTTTACACGTGCTTTTTGTTGATACTTTGTCTCATTGCTGGGGGTAATGGACAATTTGAGCGGATGGTCGGGAAAGGGATCCTCGATCAGGACGCAGGGGCCGGGAAAATCCTAATCCAGTCAGAACTACAGATCGATGTCGTGGTAAGATTTTACATGAATAATTTATAAATCTGG
Organism: Anadara kagoshimensis; assembly: GCA_021292105.1. Classification (NCBI taxonomy): domain Eukaryota; kingdom Metazoa; phylum Mollusca; class Bivalvia; order Arcoida; family Arcidae; genus Anadara; species Anadara kagoshimensis. Next base: position 24,278,967 of record CM037863.1, on the reverse strand, counting down.
AATATTCGACAGTTTTATTTTATTTTTACCTTTTTTATCAACCAAGATTAAGAGGTAGGACTTCCATTTGTACCCTCCACTGATATTTTAATTTTAAAAAACCAAAAATAAAAGAATCAAGCAAATTTGAACATTTTTATAAAAATAATTTTCAATTTTTTATATAGAAGGGGGTGGGGTGGGGTGTAGGAGTTGTACAAAAAGAAGTCCGACAGACTTCTTAGTTTTCAGAAAAACATAAACATTAGAAAAAAATATATATGAAAACAATTTGGAGCTACTTGTACTTATAAAACATTTTTGTCAAAGCTAAATACAAGTTTTCAGGTTAAAATGATCTACAAAATGACACCTTAATTCTCTAATATCTTAAAAATTGTCAAAATTATTCAGATTTCAAATTTGTAAGATTTTAATCGGAAATGATTGTGAAACCGGGACTATAATATAAATATTTATATAAACTCTTAAATCACGAATACCCATGGTAAAGCACCCCCCCCCCCCCACCCCCACCCCCCCTCCTTGCTAAAAGTGCTTTTTTTTTTTATTGGACACCACTTTTACGGGGTGATATATAAAGCGATTACATAAAATTTAACACAATATTTCAGTATTTTAAAATTACGTATTTTTAGGAATACTTTACTTTTTACAAATAATATATCTTGCGGGTGTTTATGAAACTCAAGAATCATGGACACAGCCACCCCACCCCACCCCCACACACACTATCAATGTGTTTGAAAAGGTTTGTGATGTTTTGAAGTTTCCCAATATGTTTTTTGTTTTGTTTTTGTTTTTTAAAATAATCCTGCCACAATTGATGTTTCCATGTCAAACATTCATACAAATGTTTATTATAATCCTTGTAATATAATTCTTCACCCCGAGTTTGATATGTTTCGACTGGTGACGTGTTGATATAAGCCTTAATTTTGATGCTGATCCAATTTTGAGCAAATAATCAATATAATTCAGTCATCAGACAATTATATTCAACAAATGACATTTCTTATTAGTTTTAAGTTTCTATACCATGTTCTTGGTCTGTCTCGGCTCTTTATGAATACATGGCTTTCAGCTGCATTTGGCTATTGCGAACTACATGGGTTTTAGCTACATTTGGCCATTGTTAATTACAAGACTTTTTCAGCTACATTTGGCATTGCCAATTACGTGCCTTTAAAGATAATTTGGGCTATTGCGAACTACATGTTTAGCCACATTTGGCCAATGTGAATTACAAGACTTTTTCAGCTACATTTGGCGTTGCCAATTACGTGCCTTTAAAGATAATTTGGGCTATTACGAAGTACATGTTTTAGCTACATTTGGCCAATGTGAATTACAAGACTTTTTCAGCTACATTTGGCGTTGCCAATTACGTGCCTTTAAAGATAATTTTGGCTATTACGAAGTGCATGTTTTAGCTATATTTGGCCATCGTGAATTACAAGACTTTTTCAGCTACATTTGGCATTGTCAATTACGTGCCTTTAAAGATAATTTGGGCTATTACGAAGTGCATGTTTTAGCTATATTTGGCCATTATGAATTACAAGACTTTTTCTGCTACATTTGGCATTGTCAATTACGTGCCTTTAAAGATAATTTGGGCTATAACGAAGTACATGTTTTAGCCATATTTGGCCATTATGAATTACAAGACTTTTTCAGCTACATTTGGCATTGCCAATTACGTACCTTTAAAGATAATTTGGGCTATTACGAAGTACATGTTTTAGCCATATTTGGCCATTATGAATTACAAGACTTTTTCAGCTACATTTTGGCATTGCCCATTACGTACCTTTAAAGATAATTGGGTATTACGAAGTACATGTTTATGCTATTTGGCCATTATGAATTACAAGACTTTTTCAGCTACATTTGGCATTGCCAATTACGTGCCTTTAAAGATAATTTTGGCTATTACGAAGTGCATGTTTTAGCTATATTTGGCCATTATGAATTACAAGACTTTTTCAGCTACATTTGGCATTGTCAATTACGTGCCTTTAAAGATAATTTGGGCTATTACGAAGTGCATACTTTAGCTATATTTGGCCATTATGAATTACAAGACTTTTTCAGCTACATTTGGCATAGTCAATTACGTGCCTTTAAAGATAATTTGGGCTATTACGAAGTGCATATTTTAGCTATATTTGGCCAATGTGAATTACATGACTTTTCCAGCTACATTTGGCATTGCCAATTACGTGGCTTTGAAGATAATTTGGGCTATTACGAAGTACATGTTTTAGCCATATTTGGCTATTGAAATTACAATTTTTATGCTACATTTGGCTATTGCGCATTGCACGACTTTTAAGCTACATTTGATTATTACGAAGTACATGACTTTTGGGCTGATTTTGCGTACTACATGGTTTTTAGCCACATTTGGCTATTGCGAAGTACTTGTTTTGTTTTTAAGCTATATTTGACTATTTCTCGATGCACATGACATTTTGGACTTCTTTTTGGCAATCGGGAAGTATATGACTTTGAGCTACAGTTGACTATTGCGAAGTACATGGCTATGAGGTACAGTTGGCTATTGCAAAGTACATGGCTTTGAGCTACAGTTGGCTATTGCGAAGTACATGGCTTTGAGCTACATTTGGCTATTGCGAAGTACATGGCTTTGAGCTACAGTTGGCTATTGCGAAGTACATGGCTTTGAGCTACATTTGGCTATTGCGAAGTACATGGCTTTGAGCTACAGTTGGCTATTGCGAAGTACATGGCTTTGAGCTACAGTTGGCAATTGCGAAGTACATGTTTTGTTTTTAAGCTATATTTGGCTATTTGTCGATACACATGACATTTTGGGCTTCTTTTTGGCAATTGGGAAGTATATGACTTTTAGCTACATTTGGCTATTGCGAAGTACATGGCTTTGAGCTACATTTGGCAATTGCGAAGTACATGGCTTTGAGCTACATTTGGTTTTTGCAAAGTACATGGCTTTGAGCTACATTTGGCTATTGCGAAGTACATGGCTTTGAGCTAAATTTGGCTATTGCGAAGTACATGGCTTTGAGCTACATTTGGCTATTGCGAAGTACATGGCTTTGAGCTACATTTGGCTATTGCAAAGTACATGGCTTTGAGCTACATTTGGCAATTGCGAAGTACATGGCTTTGAGCTACATTTGGCTATTGCAAAGTACATGGCTTTGAGCTACATTTGGCTATTGCGAAGTACATGGCTTTGAGCTACATTTGGCTATTGCGAAGTACATGGCTTTGAGCTACATTTGGCTATTGCAAAGTAC